>JAVHNF010092223.1:0-15091 GCA_034783455.1 Micropsitta finschii
AAGTACGTATAGTGTATTAAAACCACATAGTAACTTGCTTTGAAATGCACATTTTATGAAAATGAATGTTGGAATATGAAAAAAGCCACAGCACTTTTGCACCTTATGAATGTCACAAAAATTAAGAAATCTATTTAAACTCCTACTATTGTGTGGAGTTGTGTTTTTTAGCTGTTGATTTTACCACAATGAGAGAAAAATGAGGAATGGAAATATTAAAAAAAAACTCATAAACATGGCCAAATGTCTTTAACTTACAGAAAATAACTCTAGTTATATTTCACAACAGGAAGATTTTACAGAAGAAAGATTATCCCCTATTAGATAAATACATAATACATCTTCCCAAGATGCTGCTCAGCATTTCATATAGCTTGACTGGAAAACTGTAATGTTATTTTTTCAAGCCAGTATTTTTTACACTTTTAGTTTATTTGTATTTTTTCTTTAAGAGAGGGTTTTCTTTTGGCATTCCAACCTTAATTACAACTGAGTTTATGATAGCTTGCCAATTCAGCATCCTTATCCCTACCTACCTCTTAAACAGAACATATTTTAAGTATTCAGAAAATGAAAACACCTTTTAGAAGAACACTACAGGCATGCTAATTCTTATTAAATTCCTATCACACATTTAAAATTGCTGCCAACTTCTTGCTTTTGCCAGCGGTTTTGGTTTCTCACAATAGGCACTGCTGGAAAGCCACTTCATTTCAGTATTTCTACTGCAACATTTTATGTAGACTTAGCTCAAAAACTCTAAAAAAAAAATCGTGTGAAACAATTCATCTCTTACAAAACAGCACTTTCTCTTTCCACAGCACATCTACAGATCAGCTTAAGGCAAAAAGTGAGCAATGCTATTGCATCCTACTGGAATTATGAAAGGAATTGCAGTAGACAGAACACAATTACACATTACAAGCAAAGGTTAACAACCTCATTATTCTGCAAAATGCATTACAAGAGCTCCAACAATCAAGTTATAGAAACATACTTTATGTCACGGTCAACAAATGCCTCTCACCAAATCGTTCCTACAAAAACTTTACCAGGACAGTAATTCCAGAGAAAGAGTGCCACCTGCTGAACCACTGACGTGACTTGCTGCTGACTGCCACACTTTTCCTCAACGTTTGCCTTCTCAAATACAAAAAAAAATCCATTCCTCTTAACATGGTGAAACATGCTGCACAGCTCCAAAACTTTAAGGGGTACCAGCCTGAATACCAACAAACAGAATTTACCATTTCTGAAAGGCAAACTGTGCACGCAGAGTTTGGCCAAACATGTATAAAATGACATGTGAAAAGGTAAAGTGACCTTAATCAAAACTCCATCTTATGTTTGAAATAATCTGTCTTCTAGTTTACAACCCCACTGTACAGGTCCCCACCTCTGTCAAATGCCAATACCAGAAGAATCACAGAAGTGGACAAATCCACCACAATGGACACAGTATAAAACATCCTTAAAAGCAAATTTCTTCCCAGATAAGTGCAAATCTCAAGACACGAGGTCTTAAACCTATTTAAGCAGTCAATATTAAAAACATTCAAGTGACAGTATTATTTCATTACATTATAAGCTACTTTCAGATTCTGCTAACCATTTTGATTCCATAAACGTATGGCAAGATATTTCACACCCTGAGAGCACAATAAGCATCTCTGTGAGATACTGCACTTCAGAAATTAAAACACCAATCTAGGCTATTTTGTGGGGAGTGCAAGTCAGACTTCCAAGAGGCTTTTGGAGTACTTTTTACTATTAATAAGCAGGGCAAATGGGCATTTAACCCACAGTAAGCAAGATTCTCTTCTAATTTTGCACAGTGCAACAGGTAACATTTCAAATACAAATCAGAAACACAAGATTTTTAGCTCAAATACAATCATCCCATGTGTTCATACAAAACCTGAAAAATACTGCTGCCTACAAATCTCAAAATCCAACATGCATAGCATTTTAAATGCATGTAGCTGCTACAACAGCAACAAAGTATGCCATAAACAAGATTGTCCTACTCTCATAGGAACAAAATTTGACTATTTTAATATGTTTTCTAATATATTAAGAACAATTGTGCAAGAAAAGACCTGGATGTTAGCTTGTTGCACTTAGATTTTTGTTTTTCCCCCTTTAGGGAACTCACAAACATGAGGAGCTGAGGATAATCCTATTTCTTAAAATCAACACGCTTTAGAAAACAAGATTAACACTCCTCACCTAGTATTAGAAAGAAACAAAAAAACCCCAAGGTAGAAAAGGGTCCAGGCTTAAAGACTTCCACTTTTCTTATCTGTGCATATGGAATCATTGCCCTAGCTCATACTTGCAAATGTAAAGTATGGTCTGTAAAGCAGACTGATGTTAAATCAAAGTGACTTAAATAACTGTGAAGATGTAACAAATCACAAGCAAAAACGTCTTATAAATAACACATTTGAAATAGTATGTATCTTAGCTGTTCTACAAAAGAACGATTAATCATTACAAACAAGCAGGAAGCAAGACACCTTAATTTTTAATTAAATGCAAGCTTTTCTTGCTTTCCTTTGCTAATTCTAAATAAGCTCAGTCACAAAACTGACGTGAATAAACTGAAGCAAATAAAGATCCTTTTCTCTACCCGCAGGAATGGTTACGGTCATCAGAAACGAGTTTATCATCTTGTCAACAAAACAGGTTTCAGTTGCTTACAGCGAAGCTTCTCGCAATTGTTTGCTTTCCTTTAAAATGGAAGTGGGGAAGATGACTGGTAAAATCAATTTATTTTATTTGAATAAAAGACTACATGTTGTTTAAATAAGTTGCCAGAATTTTTACCAGGTTAGTTCTGCATTACAAATGTTTAGAAGTCTACTTAGGCAGTGAAATTTTGAGTGGATTTTTATCCTTTCCTGGAAGTAAGTTAATGCAGTATTTTGTATAGGAAACTTCATCCACAAAAGCAGGTCTTGCTGTTCTCCCGTTTATGCAATACATGGATTCTTCTGCACAAGGCTGGCAAAATGTCACAAACGGTCTGACCTGAGGAGACCACATTGCTAGTGACAGGTTATTCAACCTTCATGACCTGTTGGATTCACTGTTTCTTTGACGAGAATGTGAAAAAAAGTTGCTTGAATTATTCAGTGTCAAATACAAAGCAGCAGGTATGTCTACAAGGTGAAGGCAGTGCTGTGTGGCAATACCTTAGCTGACAGCATAGCTTCAGCACTCTGAAATTGGTACCTCTAAATATGTGGCAGACTAGCCCAGGGCACAGCTATGCCTCAAATGTGTCTATATCAATATTAAAAGCTGACTTACCTTGAACACATCCAGAGCACCTCTGTTCATTAATACTTAGCTGTCTTACATAATCTATTACAGAAAATCAATTTGTTCAAAAAAATCATAACAGCTAGGCTTCTTTTAAAGAAGAAACCCAACAAAATCCAATTACATACAGTGCTTGAGGGTACCTTATGTCTCCCATGCCTCTCCCAAATAGCTCCTTCAGGTTCCATGTTAAAGCTCCTGTTTTAATCTTAGGAGCACAAACTGTATGATCCTGAAATCAGTCACTCACAAACCAACTTCCCTTGGAAAGCTGAGATTTTTCTTGCAACTTTTCTGTATTACAGGCAAATCTACCTTGTGGAGTTGACTTCCAAATAAACAAAACATGAAATTAAGTTGCAGCATATTTTAGAAACATGGCAAAGCATTAATCACTAATAAATTACTGTTTTAAATGGCAGAGTATCTCTTTTTTTTCAAACTACGCAACCCTTGTATGTCATTTTGGCTCACATGGGATAAAAGTAAGTGTAACAGAACTGGACAGATGTTTCCTTCTGACTGGCAGCCAGAATTCCATACTTCATCTGCTGCAAAATATCACAGCCATTTACATAAAACCAACATCTTCATTGCAGTTCAGGCTAGAAACTTCCTAATCATTCCCTGATGCAACAGGAGCTATTCAGCTAAGCCACAGTATCTCTAAAACACTGCAGTGCCAACGGATAGGTATTGGCCATGCTCATAAGTTAATGCAGGTCTCAACTCACAGACAATATTTCCATTCACATTTCTGATTCTTCTTCCATCTTACCATTTACAACCATCACTAAATACTCTGTAAGTGTGCACAGTTAAATCTGCTGTGACTTTATGGACAGACACTGCCTTTTGGATTTACAGTCCCCAGATCAAAGTAATTTTGATCCTTCCTTTCTTCAGTGGCTAAAGGCTTGGTAGGTGCAAACAAAAACTTGTAAATCCACCTCCTAGAACAAAACAAAATTGCCAGAAATGACCAGATAAACACCACTCACATGCTTTTGTAGTGGTCAAAAGAAAGAAGCACCTTTGAACACTAATTGCAAAGAATCATGCTAAGACAAATGTTGGAAGCTTATTGGAAGTTTTATGAATTTACCGGACACCTGCATAAAGCATCAGCTAATTAAATTGTCTAGACAGAGAAAGTTATTCAGAAGTGTACATTGAATACTTAACAACAAAAACGTAGCAAAAGCCATGCTAACGATATTGCAGCATTTTATAAAGCATGGATGAATTGTGGTTTTCCAAAGCAAATAAGAGAAACACCAATGTTATGAATAAATCCGAGGAACAACCAAAACTGTCACTAAGGAAAATTTTCGCAGATGATAAAGCAATTTCATTCACTCTCCAAGACCTTACTTGCTGGTACAGTTGCGGTCTTAGCGCCGAGTTCTCAATCATAGTGTGAACCATGGTGATTAAAGGTTCATTCTCTTTCATCTATTTCAAATCAGGAGGAGCATACAGCAAACATCAGTTTACAGCATGGCTAGATTTGAAAGACGACACTGTAAAATATAGCCTCTACTTTAATTTTTTCTAATAATGCAGTAGATTACATTTATCCCATGCTTTTTATATATTCCATCATTCAATAATATCAACATCTGAAAAGTTTAGTAATATCAAACAAATACATTAAAACCACATAAATTCTCAAAACCAATGTAATATTTATTCACCAACACTCTCCCATTTTAAAAATAAAAATATTTAAAAGAAGCCTGGCTTTGCACAATATTGAAATGAAAAGTATTATTGGATTATGCAACAGGAACAAACCTGTATCAGAAAACCTTTTAAATTATAGATTTAATAACTCAGTATGCATTAAAAAGATGTAAGCATTTCCAGCCTCTCAACATTGAGGTGAGGTTTAGACTAATGTTCATATATCACAAAATGCCATTATATTCTGCACTGAACTTTGAATCATTACTCATTGTATTTACCTACCCCCATACATGGGTGTGAAACTACTTAGGAACTGGTCAGACATCTTCTACAATAATTAGTATTTATTGATATGTGTGCAAATGTCAAAACCAGATACTTTGATTTTTGAAGTAAAAAATGCAAATGTTTAGGATTTCAGAACAGTATGCAACCCAGAAAATAGTATAGGAATTCTTGTTTAAGAAAGCAAACTTTCCTAACAGTAGAGGAAAAATTACAAAACCAGATAGTTTTCCTCTCCAAAATGAACTGAAAAGTCACTTAAAGCACAATCCCCCTCTTGTTTTTGTTGGAAACTTTAGGACCTGTTGGAAACTTTACCAGTACCTGTTTCAAGTATGGTTATAGAGGAAGGAAGTGTGTGTATGAATATTTATGATCTTTATGTGTACATGTATATATATATGCACCTGCCATCAATTTGCATAGCAAGGTTTTGTTTCACAGAATTGAAATGCATCAGACAGCCCGAGTTCTTGATGACTTTTGGAATTTCTTGCCCATAACTATTTAGGAAAAAGCCTAACTTTTATATGTGGAGAAGGATTTTCTTTTTTTCATGGGAAATAAATTCTTCTTGTTATAGCCAGAGAACCTTTTTATTGTTTTTTATACACAGTAAAGTCTGATCAGCTGATAAGGTAATTGCCAAATAAAGAACACGTTATCTCAAGGAGGTACGTTTATGATGCTTTCTTTGTTCAAGACAGGAAAATAACCAAATAAGCAACCCTCCCATTTGCTCCATCATCTACAGTATACATGAACAGAAAACTCAAATTGACACAAGAAATTGTTCTCCCTCTAGATTACAATTTTGTCCAGAGTGGGTATCACCAAATGATAACAAAAGAAATCTCAATAGGAAGATCAACAATAAGGCCCAAAGCCAAGCAATCTAACTGAAATATTGGCAATGGAAAAAGTGCCCTGAAGGTGAAATATTTGGATAGGAGCATATGGGGTTGGATGCATTTTTATCGGGAGGATTTCAACAGCTTCAGGCTCTTTGGCTAATGATTTTTTAAAATTATTTCTAATTTTTCCTTTCTGATCAGTAACAGACAACTCAATTTCTGTGGAACTGTTCAAAGATCGTTTTCATCCAGATTAGAGAAGAAACAAAGTGGATTTGATCAAAACATGTTCTGAAGTAGTGTTTTATCCTCCACCCAGCTCCAACTTTGATTTATAGGACTTATTCCAATATCTTTACAACTAACTGTGCTTATAAGGACACTGTTAGAAAAGGCTACTTATTTCCAGAAAAGCTCCAGTTCTTAAAGCCTTTATAGAACCAAGATTAGAAACCAGATAATTTGTAAAGTAATTCAACCAAAGAGCCTTTGTAGTAGTTAAATATAGCAAGCTTTCCCACCCTTTAATTAACAGTATTTCTAAAAAATACTGACATTTAAGTATTGAGAAGCTCTTGAGGGAGTATGTGTCTGTCATAAACCTTCCATTAACTAAAGCTAGCACACACAGGGCAATGTGTACTGAAGAACTGGCAAAGTAAACCAGAGTTACATGGGACACAATGGCAAGTCCCATGCTCTGAAAGGTTAAAAGGCTACGTATTTTGTGCTTTTAAAGCATTATCATGAGGCTACTTCCAAAGTGAAGTCAGATACTATTCATGTTGAATAAATAGCTCAAGGAAAAAATACCTATTTGTAACAAGTAAGTCTTGATTTTCTTTCAGTTCAGAAAAAGCTCAACATTACTTTTGTACAGTAAATGACACCTTTTAGGTCCTAGTATTATACTCAGTCTCTCCAATTAAAAAAGTTACAGAAACCAAAGATTCCTATAAGCAAACTAAAGTGCGAACTGCTGATGCCACACAGCAACAAAGCAGTAAATCCACAACATACAGCAGTCTTGGCTTTACCACTTTCGACTTCTAGTAAATAACTAGTTTTCTCCAGAAGTGATGCTTTATCTTTGCTTTTTTCTTTACTGATGTAGTATATAAAGCATTTTCCAGGTGGAAACAATGAAAAAAACCCCACCTCTTTGATCTGTGATCTATATGAACTGCTAAATTATTTATGAGTGAGCATCTGAGTGGGTATTTTGTGTTCTAAGCTGAAAGCCAACCTATTGACAATTTTTCTCTTCCTTCCTTTTCCTGAACTCTCTTCCATGTTTGCTAACACCCTACAAAGATGACATTTAAGTATGTGCTGTTGTGGTGACAGTGATCAGCTGGAACTGTGGCTCCCTGCTAGAAAAGTTGACCTCACAGATGAAATAAGACCATATGTTATGGGTGTCAAAAGACTGGCAATTTTATTCCTTTCCTCTCAAGCTTCCTTATGGTAAGAGCAGTAGCAATAGGACCTTTTCTCCCTACTTTCTCTGCTTTTTAATCTTCTATCCAAAAAAAGAAATGAAAAAGCACTTTTCCTTCCTGCCTTCTTTTTACAGTGAGCAGAGAAGCAACTGTTGTTGAGGGCAGAGGGAGTATCTCTGCTAATGACTTGCTCATGTGTTGCCAGATGCTGTCTATTTACAGCAGCTGTAATGTTGGCACAATAAGCACAGATCAATAAAATTCAGCTTTAATGCAAATGAAAGATTAATTTTCTAACAGATGTCTTAAACAGAACATTTTACTTGAACTGAAACATTAAACGCACAAACATGGGCCATAAAAGTGAATGTTATTTCTCACTGCATTTCTGAAATTAGGTTCTGGATTAAGTACAATAGTTTGTTTGTTGATCTCTAAGCCCACATATTTAAACAAGTTGTCTTGTCCATATAACTAGTCGCGTGGCCTATGACAAGAGAGTCAAATGACACACACTTGATAAAATGACAGAGATATCATAAACTGTAGAATGAGTGTATTCATTCTTCAAAAGTTTTCTGCCTCCACAATTTTTGGAAAAATCAGATACTGACATATTGGACCTGTTGCAATCTGTTGCAAAATATCCATTGGCTTCAATAGGGCTCAGTCGTTTATTCTTTTGTCAGCCATCTTCTATCAGAAAGCTGAATAATGAAGCACAAAATTATTTTATTTCTTTCCTTTTTCTTCCCCATTGAAAATAGTTTCTGACAGTTTGCCTCCTGCACACTACAAAGAGACAATGAACACTATACTTGTGTGGATCCAGCAGTCAGAAACTAAACTCTCCATGCCTCAGGTTGCAGTTGCTGAATATGAAATCATGGAGCAGAGACTCAGGGACCTCAAGGTGAGTGGTCAGGCTGTGGGAACAAATATCTCAAATGAAAAGTTTGGACAAGCAGAACCCTTAGTTGTCATGAGTCTGCTGAAGGCTGTGGGTCTTGGGTGAATTATACCCATTCAGGTTTTAGACAAGGGCTTCAAGAGACAATGGATACTCACATTGATCCTTAAAGGATTCATAATGTTCCTCATTATTGAAACCAATTTTCTAATATGTTAAATATGTTAAGCAAAAGCCTTTATTTGTCCCCATATTATATAAAATATTTTTTTGATGATAGCTCTGGTAGTTAAGTATAGATTTAGCTCATTTCACTTTCCAGTGCTGACATGGAAACGATTGTGATTTGTAAAATGCAGCACAGGCTTTGTTAGATTTCCTGTCAGATTTACAAGCAGACACAAATGTGGAACAAGTTTGCCAGTAGGTACAAACCTTCCCTGCATTTCAATGTTTGATATTGCTCCACTATTGGACGGATAAGCAGCATGTGGTTTGAGGCAACTAGTAATGCACATTCAGAAATAAACATAGGATATAGAAAAAAGTTTGATGCAGCAAATTGGGAAAATAATTGTGAAAGTTTTGAGAAGTTATCAAAAACTTTAAATCAAAGAAGCAGGTCTAAGTTTATTCTTTCTCTCCATGTACAGTCTGAGTCTTTTGAGCATGTAATCATTAGGGGCATAGTAAATTCCTGTCTCAAATTAATGAAGTGTACATGGATCACCTCTATTAACAAGTATAAACACCTCTGGTTTTATTCTCAGTTCAACTAAAAAATCTACTTTCGGGTTTATGTGAGAAAAACAATTCTAAATTGATCAGTAGAATACGTCATTGGATATTTTAGCAAAGGTGGCCTACATTTTTAGCTTTCAGTTGTTTCTTCAGCAATCTCACTTACGTTTGTAAAACGAAGAGAATTGCTGGACACATGAATTGGGATACCATTTGCTTCTTATTCGTAGGCTCTACAGAGTTCTCTGCAAGAGCAGCAAAAGGGCCTGAACTATCTCAGCACAACTGTGGAAGACATGTCCAGGAAAGCGCCTGCAGAAGTCAGCCAAAGGTATCGATCAGAGATTGAGGTGATCCTTGGCCGTTGGAAGAAATTGTCAGCACAGCTGGTGGAACATTGCCAAAAACTTGAGGAGCTTATGACCAAACTCCAGCGATTCCAGGTTAACCAAACTTTTTCAGCTTCAGCTACTACGTGTCAGCTTGTGGCTGTGGGACTAGCACAGAATGCATTTATACACCTGCAGAAAATAATACCAAAGTGAAATATCAGAACAGTACGTAAAATGTATTAAAATGTTTGGTTGATTTTGGTGGATCCAAGATTATACTTTGAACTCTGATTTTATGCCTATTTCTGCCAATGTTATTTCAATAGCAAAACTTAACCTTGATTTCAGTGAAATTGCAACTAATATTCCTCTACTTAGTTTTTAAATGTAGCTGAAGTACTTTTTCATGCTGCTGAAGTAGCTCTAACCATATTGACTCTAATTTGCATAATTAATATGGTAGTATCTCAGCAGAGTTGCCAGAAAGCAGAAGCGGTGTACATGACTTACACAGTTGTGTGAATTTAGAATATTTAGAATGACAGCATTTTACTCTGTTTCTGTCATTGTGAAGATCTCCTATTTATACTTATTTGTAAGTCACATCTATTAGCATTGCATGGGATGTCTATGACCTAGATGGTATCAGATTTAAAAATAAGTCAATTTTTAACATAATCCTGGTCTATTTCTATATAATTTCAAGGGCAGATTTCAAATAAGTCAGATCAACAGTCACAAAACCAGAAAGTTTTTTTATGTTTTCATATGCTTTTCTCTCCTTGTCCCCATGCAAATGAATACTTGCATACTCATGGAAGATATTGCAAAGAAAATTCTGAAGGTTGTGGTCCTGCAGCTTTACTCAAAGCTGTGTTCTCACAGTGTGTTTCTTCTCAGTGGTGTCTCTCTGCGTTCCTTCTATTCGCATCAAATATTTCTGTCCTTGACTTGGTTTGCTGATGGTAGAACATGACACATGATTAGCTCCATGTTATAAATTATAATTCAGTAGCATGTGAACTGTGATTGGTATTTTCAGCTTAACTCAATAGAGTTGTCTGGTTAGGAATAAACTTTCTGACAAGGTATTCTTACACTTCTGCTTTTTTAGAGGAAAAAAACGCTTTTTAGAGAAATAAAAAGGTACTTACTATCATGCTGTTCTTCATCAGTTAAGTAGAATGGGCCAAAAAAGGTGGAAACATTTATAATTTAGCTACTGAAGTGCCACATTGCTCTAAATTGTAACTTCGGCTCCATCAGAGCTACCTCTCTAATATTTGAAGCTGGCTATGAGATGTTTAATGGTATTATGGGATAATCATGTCCAGCAGCCAGGTACCCCAACTGCTCTCACATGCCCTTTCCTTAGATGGAGGGGTGAGAAAATAGGATGGAATAGCTCTTGGACTGAGATAAAGACAGAGACATCACTTACCAGGTACCCTCATTCACAAAACAGACACAACTTGAGGAAAATTAAAATAGATTTGGATAGTAAGAAAAAAAGATAAAAATAAAAAAACACCTCTCCCCACCCCTCTTTTTTCCTAGTCTGCACTCCATTGCTTTACTCTTTTTGACTCTCTCACCGAGGAGTGCAGGGGGACAGGGACTGGAAACTGTGGTCAGACCATAACAGCTCCTCTCTGCTGCTTCTTCTCACTTTTTTTCCCCTGTTCCAGCATGAGTTCTCCCACAGGCTGCAGTCTTTTGGGATATATCTGTTTCTTTGTGAGATCCTGCATCAGCTGCAGCTTCCTTTAGGGCGCTCCGTTGTGGGATTCTCCATGGGCCCCAGGTGGATATCTGCTCCTCTATGGACTCCCATGGACTGCAGGGGGACAGCCTGCCTCACCATGGTCTGCGCCACATCTCTGCTCCAGAAACTTCTTCTCCCTCATTTTTCACTGACCCCGGTGTGTGCAGGGCTGTTTCTTACTTCTCTCCTCCTCTTCCTGTCTGGTATTTATGCCTTTTCTTAACTATATTATCACCGAGTTGTCATTGGCTGACCATAGAACAAGATGTATCCTGTGATGGGTACCTTGGAGGCAGCTTTAACTGGCTCTGTCCAGCACAGGGTAGCACCTGTCCTCTTCTCAGAGGCCACCCCTGCTACCAAAACCTTGCCACATAAGCCCTATATTAACAGGAAAATTAGAAATCTGTTTTATCAATAGTTTTATGAAATATTTGCAGTTGCACAAAATAGAGCAGTACAGTTTGCTTGAGAAAGTCAATCTTTTGTCTTTTTTTCCTCTAAAATTTCAGAATAGAGGTTTAGAGGTTCACCCACTGCTCTTGAAAGGACAAAGTCCTGAACATCATGACCATGCTTTGTAGAGCATGTATTTTAAAGCTGTAAGCTATTGTTGAGTACAAATACTCAACTCAATTGAGACTTTATATTTACTGTTGAAGTCACTATAGTACACAGTAAATATAAAAGTATTTCTTTTCAACTCCTTGAATAACTTACTTTCCAAATTATTGTTTTAGCTGTTGTAGTTTATGGAATGTGTCAACATGGCGTACAATGATATCAGTGTCAATAAATAAAGTGCATTTGCAGTCTGATTCAAAATGCAAGTCAGTCTTAATCGGTAGCTGGAGACTGATGTCTTTTTGCGTGAATCCCATCAGATCTATATTTTGCAGCATTAATGAATTATACTTAATGTATACTTATAAAGGTATTAAAATGAAATATGATTCTGAACTGGTTTTACTGACTGATAATCGAATGCACCATAGGCACTTCAAAAGTGTTTTGGTAATTGAAAATCTGAAGTATACTGATAATTTCTTTATGATTATTTGTATTAACTCAGTTCAACCTCCGGGGTAGACTGTTGTTATATGAAGCACACTAGGAAAATGTTCCCTTTTGTTGTCTATATCTAATAGTTACTAAGGCATTTCTGTACACAATTTAGGGCACAGTTTGTATTCTAATGAAATGTTCTTTTAAGTGCTTTAATTCAACTTTATATTCAGCATGTAATATCACTATGTACTTTGTTGTTGATGGAAACAGTTTGATGAAATCAAACTTTACAATTTACCTTTGAAAATTTTGCCCCTTATAATTTTATTTTAACATGTGTATGTCAATCTTTATCTAAGGTGTAATTTTAAGGTAATTTTAAATAACCTTTTTAAAATCTCATTTTATTTTTCAAGGTATTAAGTTATTTATATAAGTATTCAAGGTCTGGTTGGACAGAGCCTTGGGTGACTTGGTTTAGGTTGAGGCATCCCTGCCCCTGGCACTGGGGTTTGGAACCAGATGATCTTCAGATCCTTTCCAACCCTAAGCATCCTATGATTCTATGATTCTGTGTTGCTGGAACTGGTAATGTTCCCTCTTTTCAAACATTTGATGTTCAGCTTGCTTTATTAATTGCAAGGGTTAGTTAAGGACTGGAAAGCAAATAATTGATTACAAATATTCTAGTGTTAGAAACAGCAACTGAAAGAATGAAATGTCTTATTGAGTCATACGATTTTAGTTTCTGAATTGAATCTGTTTCAATAATTGGGTTATTTTGGGGTTTTTTTTCAGAGTAGTAAGGGAGTATTTCTGGTTTGTGTTCTGGTAGAGAAATAGGCAATAGAACATGCAACTTCCAAAAGAAGTCTAAAATTCAGATTGAAGCTTTGAAGGATTTGATAGGTGAGCCTGAATTATCTGCCATGCATGAGTAGTCTGAAGCCATACAACGAACTAATGAACATACGTGCAGCATCTAAACACAAATGATATCTGGAAGGCATAATCTTGAGATCCAGAAAGTTGCCCACCCATAGATACATTAAACTTGGGCAGAAATGGTCAGAGCGTAAACTAACGAGTTGATGACAATCCCAGGTAAAATTGGTTCTGCTTGTTTGCTGTGTTTGTGTTTTTCGGACAGTTCAATAATCTAGAAGTTACACTGCGGTGAGTTTTAGTCATAGCGCCAGGATAAATTACACCATCGCCAGTCAGGTTCTGTGCGATGCAATAAAATGTCTTTTTAATAAACAGAACGACACTAAAACATTGAAGAAGTGGATGGCTGAAGTAGATGTTTTTCTGAAAGAAGAGTGGCCTGCCCTTGGTGATTCAGAAGCACTGGAAAAACAGCTTGAGCAATGTACAGTGAGTATTATCTGCCTGTTTGGCAATTATTCTCTGTGAGTCTAGCCTCCTCAGATCTTACACAACTAATTACAGTTCCTGAAAATAAATTAATGTTGTAAGGGTATTATCTTCTGCAATGTATTTAAACCTCCTGCATTTCCTGGGTTTGAAATAAAATTCTGCTAAAAAATGGGACACTTCAATACAGAAAGGAAGCATAGAGTGACCCTATCATTATGGTCACTCCATTGAGTGACCATAGTAGAGCACCATCAGTGTACTTGCAGCAAGTAGGTTTGTAGCCTTTTAAGATAACTGTTTATTTACTTTGTTGGGTTTACAAACATTGCATGTTTACTTGCTGTAAACTGAATAATCTATGCCAGAACATCTCTTTCTGTATTTATTATTCACACATGATTTACAAGCTTTTCTAACTATACTGGAAGAACTTGCAGGTATTGTGAGTTATAAATATTTTTTTTTTATTCCACTAAACTTAGAAGTTCTGGGATTTTTCCCCAGCAGAATTTTAAAGAATTATCAAGTATCGATAATTCCTTCATGGATTTGCAACTTCTTCTGCTTGTCCCAGCAGAGTGTATAAATGCAGTGAATCCTGTAATCCATGATAGTCCCTGTCTCTGTGTTCAGTGGAATTTACAAGTTCTGAAAATGATGTATCAGAACATGTAAATACGATGAAACAAACATATTGATCTTGCTGAGCTATGAGCTTCTCAGGCTTCCTCTCTTATCTTTTACCTAAATAAAAAATTTAATAAATTATATAGGACAAATCTTACTTCTACAGAGTGGTAAAATACATGTAACTCCTTTAGAATCTGTCACCTAAATTTATGAAGGGTTTGCATAAATATTAGCCATTACTGTCAAATATATAATAAAGCTACCAAAACCTTGATCATCTTTTATGTGTTTACACTTCGAGCCTTTTCCACTGTGTAGGAAGCCCAGGTAACATCTGCAGCACTGAAGAAGGCCTTAGGAAATAGAATTTGAAGTGGCAATATAGAACTACCTCAAGGTTTGAATAATAATCAACCAAAAATAAAATTCTAATAACTAGAAATAACCCAGGAATATTACCATTCAGATTATTTTCAGGAAGTTATCAGATGAATTACCAACCCAAGGGTAATGCTGGCATAAAGCATAAAGTTAATAAGATGGCTTCACTAATAATTTTCTACTATTATGATAGGATGCTCTTTCACAAATGTGAATAAAAGATCTGAGCATTGTAAAAATTATAATATATGTAATATAACATTATTTGTGTGTGTGTGTAAATAACATATATATAAGATTTGAAACTTTCATATTTTGCAAATGAACTCTATCTGGAATAGCATAGC
>JAVHNF010092225.1:4238-14847 GCA_034783455.1 Micropsitta finschii
TGTCAACAAATTAATACTTTATCAGCTTAATCCTTTCTCTAAGTGTATACAATACAGCTTAAGCAGTTGATAGTTTAATACCTTTTATTTTATGGTTAGTTTTGGTGATATTTTTGTCTATTTGAAGCTCCTTGGTAACATTTATTATTTATGATATTTCAGTATATATATATACACACACACATATATATATAGGTAAGGATAAGTCTGTGAAAGAGCTGTCATTGCAGATCTTTTCTGAATGTTTTCCCCACAATCTGAAAAAAAATCTTTTTCTCCAAACATCACATAAATCAAAGCTTTCTGAATGCTGACTGTGATTAGTGCCCTCATAGTAGGCATTTCCTCAGCTGTAGCTCCTAATTCTGCACTCTTCACCAGCATCTGCAAGCATGTGGGTGTGTTGTTCGGAAACTCTGTCTTGTTTTGTGCATCTCCCTAGGCTTAGTTACTAATGTTGCCTGTCATCTCTCTACTTTTTGCACCTCTTCCAATACTCTCACCTTCCCTGAATATCGTCTGCTGTTTCCACAGCCTGTTTGGAGGTTTTCCTGAGCTAACTTTTACCCTGCTGCTGCCTTGCAGACTGCCTTACTCTGCTCACATATCACTTTATCTCAGTATTGAGCATCATTTGGAAAGTGCAGTGGTGTCTAAAGTTATAGTCTTCACTGGCCAATCTATCAGGGTGAGGGATAAAGATTGCTTGGCAAAAAACTATGACCTTTTATAATGATAAATATGTTGTTCTATTAATCACAATAAATATAAAGCATTGTCCTGACTTCCTGATAGGACAGTGCATATACTGTGGAGAGCAATGTTATTCCATTTTTGCCATTTCTATGTATGCAGGACTTTTATTTAAATGTATTTTAAATAGCAATAAACACAAGCATGAAGGTTAAATAAGACAGATTCATGTAATTTAAGAGATGTAATTAAAAAACCATAGACAGGAAATCTATTGCTATTAAAATAATTTTGGAAAGAACTTTTTCTATACTAAAGAGCAAATTTGTATTTTTATGGCTTGATTAATATACTATGATGAAATTCTAAATCTGCACAGCATTAATTGCTATAGAACTAAGACTAAAGCCTTATATTTTAATTCTAATGTGTTCAGATCATTTTAATGCTGTCCAGATCTCCATATTTGCGTGTTTTAAGCAGCCTAAAGATTTCTTTGAATTAGGAAAGACTAATTGCTTTAAACTTATGCAGGTTCAATGAATAGGGCAGTGAACTGTTGCTTAGAATATCAAGAATTCAATGTTGGCACCTTATTACTGCTCTCTAGTATGATCTATACCAATTTTTAACTCTCATTTTCTTTGACTCTTTTCTGTAGTTTCAGTGGGCTCTGCAGTTCTTGTCCTTTCAGCTTGTTTATGAAAGTCCAACCATTTTGAGGTCCACATCTTGGCATCTTCTTAGAAATATGGGAGAAAATGATAAATCTTATGCCCAAATGTAAACAATTTTATCTAAGTAGGATACTGATACTCATTCACTATTTGCTTATGGTATGCCTCTCTTCTCCTTAAATTTTTCCCTAGGCAGTTTAAATGTCTTACAGCCGATATAATTTTAAATGTGCTGCATATTTAATTTTATTTTCGCCAGTGCAATTAAAAATTTTCTCTAAGATTCATTAAAAAGAAAAAAAAATAATTGCTGAACAGTAAACGTCACAGTTTCTCAAAATTGAATGTCTACCATGCCATGTTTCTGTCCATAACTGAAAATGGCAATTTTCTGGGGTGCAAAAATGATCACCCCTAACTTTCTAGTACCTCTTTATACCTTGAAAGAAACTTAAGGATCACATTTGAAACCTGCAATGCATTTATGTTTGTGTGTCTTTTCTGGCATCTGTGCACTAAAGACAGAGGTGCTTTGTAGTAAACAAAACAGAAGTCATGTATATGATGGAGGAATTATGGATTGAAATCTTATCATCAACATTACAATAGAGGTTAGACTAGATCATGTTATCTCTGATTTTAGAAGCTGAGTCATTGAGCTGATTGTATCTTCCTTTGTGCTGAAAGAAGCATCAATTTATGATCCCTTTCTTTTGAAATGAAGTATTAAAAATTTCTAGTGCATTTAAAAATACAAGAAACTCTAAAAGCAAGGATTTTTGTTTTGTTTGTTTGCTTGTTTTTCCCCAGTTCCATGTAGAATGACTTGAACTCATTCTCCTATTGTGTATTTTCAACCCAATTGCCAAGTGGAATCACTGTGCTGTTATGAAATAGCATAATAGTATTTACTTACTTCATAAGCTTTATGTTCCTTCTTCAACCACCACGAAAATCACTGGGGAAACATGGGAATTTTCTTCAGTTTTATTTTCCTTTTTAGTAACAGTAAAGAATCCTAGGGGGGGTGTATGGAGGGGTGGTTGTGTTTGTTTGAGGTTGGTTTTGCTTGGAGGAGGCAGGGACTGGGCTTATTTTTTTAAACAAACTGTCTACAGGTCTCTGACATGTTTTTATTATTATTAGTTTAGTTTAAATTTGTAAACAGGAGACCATAGAAACATCCATTTGCCTTTTTCTTTAAATAAATCAGACTTTTCAAGCTCTGGTTTTATTGATTAAAAGCATGGAAGTATATAATATTCATTTAAAATTTGCTTCAGGCAGCTTCTGTAAGTTTATCTGCTCATGTAAAGAACAACAGAGCATTTCAAATAAGCAGTGTTGCTGTAGTGCTTGATACAGAAAGATTTCAGCTGTATAAATATATATATTTTCATTTTTCCCTGGAGCTTCCATCCGATAAGTAATGTTTGGGGTAAAGTTAGGTGGAAGAATAATAAAAGCTGAAAAAATATTGTTCGTATTTTTTTTATCAAAACCCATTATATTTTGTTCCTTAAAGGTTTAATTAGCTTTTTTCTTTGAAATTAAGAGCAAGTTATTCTGTGTAAGAATCTTCAGACAGCTACTTGATGACATAAGTCTTTTCTTTAGTGTTATTAATGAATATTTTACAACTGAATTGTTTCCCCCTCTCTCACGCCTTGAAATTTAACCAGAAAAAGAGCATTTAGGTTAATGGAAAACATTTCAATTGGCTACCAATCTCTTCTGAGCACAGATGGGTTCCAAATTATGAAAATGGTTTACTGAGAGGGTTTATTTGGAGATACTATCAGTCTGATGAAGGTTGAGCAGAGTACAGCTGCAGGCATAAACACTCAATTACCTGAGCAGCCTTTGACCACCATTATTTTCAATTTGAGATAGAAACCCTGTCCCTGATAACTCATAACCCATCACCCAGTTTCTTTTTAGTTATGCTAACCTGAGGGGAGAAAGCAAATCTCTGCTGAAACGTTAAAGAAAATACAGAAATAGTCTTTCTGACTGTATGTAATCCAGGCAGATTTTCTCACTCTGCTGGGACTTCATTGCTTTGAACCTTTTGACCAAATTTATCAGGCTGATGGAGATTTGGTAAAGCTTTAGAGAGTGCCATTAAAATCCATATCCATTGAATTTAAAATGACTTTCTCTTCTTGCACAGAAAGTAAATGCAAAGTTGGTAATAAAAGTGCCTCCTATTAAAGAAGATTGCTTATGTCAAAAATGCGCACTTTAATCCGACTGCCTTTGAGCTCATTTGGTTTTATCAAACTTGAATATATTAGAAGCTAAGGAAAAAAAAATAAATTTAAGATGTCTAACACTGAGAAAATCTGAGTCTTTTACAAAAGTTGAGTATTGAGTGGTCCAGAACCAAAAAGAACCTGGTTTGAGGCTGAAAAAAAAATGGTCTAAATGATTGTGTTCAAAATTGTAGGTCTTAGTTTTAACTTTGTGATTTCATATTGTTAAAACCTTCTACCTGTATCATATGATTCATCATAGGTTTGATGACAGAACCTGGAAGCAAAGTAAAGAAGATAGCCAATTAGGATAACTTCTCAGTGTTTTACTTGTTTATCTCATAAGTTACGCTAAGTTAAGACTATTAAACACAAAGGTGGTGCATAAAGTTGGATTCCAGGATATGTTTAACCAATAAATGTAAATACATATGGAAGCACATGATGTGTCAGTTCACTCTGGAGTGTCACTAAAAAATACTTGTTAGGTGGATTTCAGATCAACCAATATTAATATACAGGTTGTGTAAGATGGATGATGTGGTTGCAAATGACAGGGAAAATTATGAGCTCTGCTGCAAAGACTGGCTAGGAATTTCTGGGTACCAGATACTGTAAGTGAACCAAACATCTGGGTTTTGGTTACCTAGGCTAAGTTGTACCAAGTAGACTGTGCGGAGGTTTTTTTCAAGTGAATGTGATTGCAACATAGAAATCTTCCCACACAAGGACATATTTTATCTGCTGGAGATTTCTGAAGTACTTTGGATTTTACCAGTGCTAAAGGAAGAATTTTGCAGTTATTTTATTGAAATAGTAGTAGTTTAGACTTTTTTCTTCTCTTTCTTTTGTTCCACTTGCTCCGTGTATGGTCTGCTTCTTGATGAAATAGGAATATCAGTACCAGAACAATTGTCTCCAACATCCTCCAGGTGAAAGCAATCTGGGTTACTGGCTGTTTGCATACTGCTGATGAAACTGAAAATTACTTCTCTGTGTAAATAGTTCAAGGTTGTTATTCTTGCATTGCAAGTTCAGAGAGGTCAAGTATTGAAAGTTTTTATCAAATTGACTGTATATCATTGTTTCTAAAAGGAAAAGTTTGCTAGGCTTGGGATAAGTTTCATCTCAGTTTTTAGAAATTATGAAGTAGGAGCAGCTGAACTCGCTCCAACTTCTTTCTCTTTGGGGTGTAGGGGGGAAACATAATTATTTTATGCCATTGACACATGTAACTTGGGGCTGTCTGGAGTTCAGGGGTTTATTCTGCTAATGTCTATGACTGGGCCACATGGCTCCAGTTTCTGAGATCTCAAACGGATGTTTTCTTTGCTGCTGCTAACTATTTTTGTTGAGTAAATTCATGCAAATTAATGAATCTTTGATTCTTCAAACAAACACAGCCTGAATGGGATAAATAAAACCACGTTTCATTTGTTGGTGGAACTCACTCATGTTGTAAAATACTATGGCCTGTGTTGAAAATTGAGGCTTTGCATCTTCTGTATTGTAGAAGGTGGAAAATTCCTGTTAATTCCAGAGCATCAGTTCCTGAGATTAGGTTTGTGTTGGATGCTGTTGTTCTTAGCAACTGTTTTTCATATTACTCTAACACTTGGCTTATGGGTAACTTGTAACAGATGTTTCAAGTGTATTTCCTTAAATGAGCAATCAGCTAAATGTATTTGAAGGGACTCTGTGAAGCAGACTTTTTTAATTTCATTAAGAAAAGAAACCTAAGTCTGTGTTATAAAGATGTATGTTCCAGTAGTCCCATTCTGATGTCACTTACAGTGGAATATGTCTCCTAATTCAGATGTCGGATCTGAAATGTAGCCATGGCATGCAACGTAAAATGACTGCAGATTGGCAGAGTGGGAAGGAGGAGGTCTATGAGATAATGAGACCCTGCAAGTGGCTTTTGACATACATAGGTGTGTGACAAATGTGACAATTAATAAGCATACAGTTCACGTTTCAAAATGACTTGGAAATCATCTGTAATACAGTTCATTTTTCTCTAGGAAAACACTTCAAACTGTGTTTTGTTTATTTATGATGATGGTAATTAATATTTATACATAGTGTGGGTAAAACAAAGAATATTTTTTGAATCATCTGGAATGGAATTGATTTCCTCCTAAAATAGAATTGATTCAGTATACAGAAAAACTTATGTTTCTGGCAGGGCTATTAAATCCTCAGAATGCTATATATGTGTATGACCTGGATAAAAATAGTAAGTGTATATATAGTTTTTATCACTTAAGTCCTTTCAGCATCTCCCAGAGATAAGAAACATTTGTCACCTTTTGAAGGGGTTTTCATTGACAAAGGCTTCAATCATGCAGAAAGCTGTTTTCAGATTTCCATAAAACAAAGCGGACACCATTTACATGATAAATTGCTCCTAGACAACAATCTTAGCTGACTACCCAAGTGCGACCCAGTGATTCCGTTATCACTGATTTGTCCTTCAGTTTTCAGTAGAATGAAAATGAAGGACTTGCAACTAATTGTGCCAGGAAAACAGAGTTAATTTGCTCATACTGCTGAATTGCCAAAAAAAAAGTCATTGGAATTGAGTGTAAATCGGATCATATGCAATAAACAAGCATTATTAATGGCCATGCTGTCCTACAAAGAGCCCGAGGGTGATACTTTGTAGTAAAATTACTTCTGGAAAGGTGCAAAAATTTTCTTTTATTTTTTTTTTTTTAAAAGGCATAAAGATGGGTATTTCTACATGTTGCTGAAAATTGTGTCTTCCAATGGAAGTTATGAATCTGTTATTTTTAATCAGTACCAATCTTGAAGATGAAAAGAGTTTAGATATATAAACATGTTCTGGACTCCCGTTATTGCCACAATTTATTCTGATAAAGATACTGAAAGCTAGATGCGGGTTTCTTTTTGGTGTGCGTTTTGATTTGTTTTGGTTTTGTTCTCCCCTCATGTTTTAGAGTAAGATTAGCAGAAGTTTGACACTGATGTAGACACTTTCAGCTATTTTGGTCACAGTGAAATATTCTCCCTGCAAGCAAATATTATGCATAATGTTAGCTGTGCTTTCTGTTCTATAATTACTTGCTCTTATGCTTTCGTTTTGCACCTTTTTGCTGTTCCAGGGAGTATTTGTTGTTGAGGGGTTTTCTATTTAAAACCAAAACCCCGACTATTTCCTGCTTTCTTAACTGTCATGTTTTCCTTCTCTTTGCAACTTCTGTTGTTATTTGTAGCTATGCTTTTCATTAAAAAATAACAGTAGGGCAGTAGCCTTGAAGGTGAAATAATACTGCTTTTAGCCTCAAGGTGGTCAGTGTAATTTTGATCTGTGTAGTCTTGATTTTAAGTTAGACTTGGATTCTATTGCTAACCAAAAGATTCTGAACCAGCATTATGTTGGATTCTTGTCAGAAAACAAATACGATAGAAAATAAATAAAATGGAACTGGGAGAGAGCTAGAATAACAATGAAAAGATGTAATTTCATAACTCTGTGATCTAAAGAACTGGTTTCAAGCTGTCTATTAATATTCCAGTCTCTATTACTGTGCAGCTAGTTTACATTAACTGTCACAATGAAAATGGATCTTGAAATACTCAGAAGATTTTCAGCATAAAGACAAATTATTTTTTATATTGGTGATTATTTTGTACAAGTTTTTCTCTCAAATTTCAAAAATGGAAGACTAAAATAGCTCATATTTATTTGGACTTGCAAATAAACCAAACATGAATCCAAAGAGAAATATAGCAAGGTTTGAGTTTCAGGGTTACTTATTTATTTAGTGTCAGCACTTCTACAGAGATACAAACGTCAGCCTTTCTTGTGCTACCTGATAGAAGCAAAACTGCCTCCTTCATTTGCTGAAACAATTTCATAAGCATGTCTCTAAGTTATGGGATTCAGAAAGGTGTGCTGCCGGCAGCAAGAGTGATCAGTGTTTTCTGGTTTGGGTGTTAGTACGTTTGGTGGGGTTTTTTTAGAGGGAAGCTAAGATTCCATTTCATTCTCTTTCTTCCTCTTAACCATATGAAAATCTCCTAGGCAGAAAAAACTTTTTAGAGACCAAGAAAAAGCCCTAATGCAAGATGGATAGGACTGTAGTTTGGTTGTACGCTTGATGGGGCCTATGGGGTGCATCGTGGGAGGCTGAACATTACCTAAGTTCAGATTCTTTCTCTCCTTGCCCCGATTTACTGTTTTAACTGGTGTGAATGAATTAGGGGACCTGAAAACATTCTACACTCATGTTCCTGAATCTGAGCTGGGTTTGGTTAGCCTATTTTACATTTTTTAATATGATGTCGTCATATTCCACATGCTTCCTTATTATGTAAAAGGTCATCCTCTATTTTTCTGTGTCTGTTGCTACTTATGCTGTTCTCCTAGGTACTGACGTACCAGTTAAGTTTTCATCGAACTTGATCTACATTAAAAAGCACAAGAAAGGATGTTGGTTCTTGAGTTTTGCTATATGTAAAAAAGTGTTTGTGTTAGCATTTCTGGCATATTTCTTGCTCTTTATAAGTGGGAAGGGACTAGTGATCCCTAGAACTGACAGTAAGAATACACTGAACTATATACATATAAAAAGAAGTGGTTTAGGGGTAAAAACACAAAAAAATGAAGAGAACGCAGAAAGTCCTCTAAGGAAATAGAATTCTCAAATTGCATGGATTTGTCATTCACCAGTAATCTAGGACGATGATTCTCAGACTGTCCTCTGTAGAGCACTTTTATGTAGTCTGAGGAGTTACTTTTGTCAAAATTGTGCAGCAGTGATGAAAAACTGAAATAAGAGGTCAACCAGCTATCCTAGGAAATTTCACTTGGGTCTGGCTTCAAGGAGAATTGCCACTGTTCCCTTATATTTCTGTCTTATGGGGTTCCTGGACAAGAAATGAAGTTAGTTTCTCTCTTTAATGCTTCTGAACTGTAAGGACAGCTGAGTTCAGTATGCTCGTGGTACTAAAATTGGAAGGGAGAGACAAAAGAGTATAAGCTAAAAAGCAGAATCATCTGGAGTCATATGTTTATATGCCTAAATAATATACATTTCAAGCAATCAGATGAGAACGAATATTAGTAAATATTAAAAATTGGTAAATTAGACTGTTCTTTTAATGGTGCATAGGAAACAATAATACTGATAATATGTAACAAAATAACTGAAAGACCGATAACAGTATTTTTCATGTAACTGGAGGATGTTTGTTTACAAAAACAAGTCAGCAATCAGGACATGCATGTAAACTACTGAACAGCAGCTGACATATAAGGAGAAAGAGGAAGACTTCATTTAAAAATAAAATAAATAAAATTCCCCTCTATGCAAATAAAACGCCAACCAAAATGTATCATAGAAGTCAAATAGGATTATGATCAGAGTGCAGTGACAGTTTCCTTTCAGATGAGTGAAATGTAATGGCAAGGCTTTTCTTTATAAAGAAGAATTAATTATGTTGCAGTGTAAGATAAACAGGATACTGAAAGGGAAAAAACATTATGGCAATAGAAGATGATAAGAAACCTCCTTAAAGGAATTTTATGAAGCATTTATTTTGTGGAAAAGTGGCAGACATTAGATGACTAGAGGGGAAATTATTAAATAGTCACATAATGAATGCAACAGCCACGACTATTGCATGTTTCAATTAACCATTTTTTCTGGTGTGCTAAATTTCATTTTGCATGTTAGGCTAGAAAGATTTCTCAGTAATCTTTCTCATATTTTGGCTGCTATGCATTCTTTGAATTGTCATTTACCTATTTCTTTTTCTCTGTCATCTTTTATGATTCTACATTGATCTTCCATATTAATGCTCATATTGGTAAAGAAAGCTTAAATATGTTACTTACATTGGCATTGGAGAAAATTCTGTCCTTTAATTTTCAGAGTATATTAGAAATTTACATTGGTACATATAGCAAGACAATCCTTTTCTGTGTTTTGGGGTTGTTTTTTTTTTTTGTAACACAGAACTGAGGGATGGGACTGTGTGGATTAAAACAAACAAATAAGAAATTAAAACTCGTAACCTTTAAGGGATGTTAATTTCGGTTACTGAAATGTAGTGATGCAGTCCCACTACCAGTAATGGTAGCTTCACTATGAAAATAGCATTTGCTCTAACCAGTTTTCAGGCTTTTCCTGTTTCTTCATCTGAACAGCATCCCAGTAATGTTTTTTAAAACTAATGCTTTAAACTTCAGTGACACAAAACCTTCATTGCAGTCAATGTAAGTTTTCTCTGTTTTAGAACAGCAGGTTTTTCCTTGAAGTGTCTCATTTGTCATTACTTTTCATTAACAGCTACTCATTTTGCAACCTGAGCAGGTCGTCATCTCTCTACATGTATCAAATGCTTCCATCCAGGTTTTAAATTATGTTATATAGAAACTGTTGTAGGTGATTTTTGTGGATGTTGTGGTTTAACCCCAGGTGTCAATTAAGTACCACACAGCCACTTGGTCATTCCTTCCCAGTGGGACAGGGAAGAGAATTGGAAGGGTAAAAGTGAGGAAACTGATGGGCTGAGATAAGAACAGTTTAATAATAAAGTAAAATAATATTACCAAAAAATGTAATTTAAAGGAAAACAAAAAGAGAGAGAAATAAATCCTAAGCAAATAAAAAATGATTACTTATCACCTGTAGACTGATACCCAGCCCAACCCAAGCAGTGATCGGTCCTTTCCAGGTAGCTCCTCCCAGTTTATATACTGGGCATGATGTGCTGTAGTATGGAATATCCCTTTGGCTAGTTTGCGTTAGGTGTCCTGTCTCTGCACCCTTCTATCTTCATGCTCCCCTCCTCACTGGCAGAGCATGAGAGACTGAAAAGTTTTTGATCAGGGTAAGCACTACTAAGCAACAACTAAAACATTGGTGCAGTATCAGCATTGTTCTCATACTAAAGCTAAAACACAGCACTGCATCAGCTACTAGAAAGAAAAATAACTGTCCCAGCTAAAAC
>JAVHNF010092324.1:0-33007 GCA_034783455.1 Micropsitta finschii
GCCCAGCATGTAATGTTAGTGCTTCTGCAATGCAGAAGCATTAACAAGATGTAATCAGTCTAATCAGTGGTAAATGCATATCCACACACCTTGTGCTACAGGCTACTTAGAAGACATACAAGTTAGTCACGTTTTTGGGGGGTTTTTGTAACAGGTTTGTTCATCACCATTTGCATACATTTCTAAGAAGCCATGACATTCTTCATGTGAGTTTGTAGTCCCCCACAAACAAATCCAATCGAAAATATTTCTTAGTCTTAGTTGTCCCTTCTCTTCCTACAAAGTTAATTGACTAATGCCATGATAAACAAGTAAGAGATCACACCCTAACACAAGGTTATATTTTCCCAATAGAATGAAAAAAGTGAGAGTAGAGATAATTCATTGTTTTGCATCCAGTAGCATATATTGTTAAAGCATCAACTCATATCTGTCACATGAAGTCATATTTCTTTTTAATAAATAACTTCAAGTAGCATTATTGTGCCATGGCTTTCACAAGATATGTCAAGAAAGAGGCATCTTTGACCGTTCACTTAGCTAAGGAGTTACACTGTTATATTCCTGACAGTTTTGGGACAGGGGAATAAAACAAACCTCCCCCTTTCAAATCATACTTGCATCCCCAGTAAAGCCCAAACCCTCTTCGGGTAGCTCAAGCTCAAACAACACAGCTTTGAAAGAACAGAGGAAGCAATCTGTGTATTGAAATGTAAATATTCGCTACAGTGTACTGTAAGTAGGAATTCTGAAGGAAAGCAGGATGCTGAGCATATTTATTCATTCTTCATTACCCAGAGTTCTCTGTCTGCTCTTTCATAGAAATGCTTTTCAGTTTGTTTGAGCTCTGGAAGAAACAAAGCTTGGGCATTGCTTTGGAATAGGCAAAGTTCTTTTCCTGGCACTTGTAGAGCACTAAACTCATTTGAAGGCTTGATTCAGATGAGTCAGTACCTTCATTAACAGATTTTAGACCTTCACACAAAAGTTGCAGGTTCGAGTTTACTGGGAGAAGTAACAGGGCTGTAGGCCCATTACCCCTCCTTTCCATTATCACAGTCTCACATGCTTACAGCTGTGGTTGTGTAAAGGATTTAAATCAGTTCCATTTGTATGTTCAGGCAAGGCATTTGAAGATGAAAAATGGGTAAGTGCCAAGCATTGAAAGCTGCTGATAAGTGGGAAGAAAAAAATCACTGATCTATACAAGACAGTCACTTTCATTTTGAGAAGTCCATTTTAGATGACACTGGCAATCCAAAGTGTAAGAATTTCACCAAGAGCTTATTTTCTCATGTTACTGGTACTTTTGGAAAGGAATAACAAACAAAAAGAAAAATCTAAGAAATTTAATTATGAGCTAGCCCAAATGGACTTTAAAACCAAAATTTCATCAGTCAAGACCAAAGATTCCTTTTGGGCAAATAAATTCTGTTTCATCATTAAGAATTATATATTTTTAAAAAAGGATGTTTTTAAAAATTATTAGAATTAAGACAGGAAAATGATAACATCTTGTTTTAAGGATGCTGAAATAAAACTGCCTCATTTTCAATTAACAGTTCGGCAAATATGAAAAACATGCTGGTGTTACTCCTACCATCTTCTCTGAAAGGGATCTTAACATCAGTAATGCACTCAGCTCTTGCGAAGAGGCTTTAAAGTAATGTAGTTTACAGTCTTGTAATTTTTCTGCCAAAGGGAGACACATGTAAATATAATAGTATTGCAAATACTATGTGCACCTGTGTAAACAAGCCATTCTTCTTTCTTTAGGAAGTGTTTAAGAAATATAAATACCTGTGAAATAAAACAAATATCTTAACAAATCCTGGAAACCTTAACAGGACACTTAAACTTGAGCACTTGAACTGAGAAAATTACAGTCGTGTTATCTACTAGTATAAAATCATGACAAACGCAAACCAGACTATTTCAATATAACTGAAGTAGGTTATATTACTGGTTTTGAACTTGACTTGATTCTTTTCTTTCAAAATGATGGTGGATTATCTTTTTTAGTAAAGTCCACGTAAATCCTTTTCTTTTTCTTTCAACGTATTTGCCACTTGCATGTATTCAGAATCCATTTTATTACTTTAATGACAAAGTTTTCACTATTACTAACAGTCAAGCTTCCACATCCGATACAGATAGATAGCAGAGCACAGCTGAACTGAATTCCTTCTTTTGAATAATCAACATAAATTTTTACAAGTTCAAGAGATGGAATAGGTCAGCAGAAGTAAGAGGCAATCTTGTTTGACCTTCACATGCCAATAGGGACAGCAATAAACCCCATCTGTCTGCTTTTAAACTAAGGACATTTTACCTCCTGGTGCTGTTCTTTGAGGTAGAATCTGTACCTCTGAAAGTCAAGAGCAAAGAGGCAATGGTAAAGTAAATAAATCCAGTGGAAAATAAATTACCTGTCCTGCTGCTATGCATCTTTGCACTTCTTGGTCCAGTGGCCAGAATTCAGTTAAGTGAACCGCAAAAGCCAAGAATAAGATCCTGCAAAGCATGCAAGAAATTGAAATGTTGAAGAAAGGGGACAGAGTATTTTAACAAAAATATGTTTATGGGGAAAAATCACCAAATACCTTTTACGGAAGAGAACTTAAAAAAAACCCATAATTTTTAAAACAGTTTGCGACTATGATAATCAAGTAATTAAATTAATCTTGAGTAAAATTTGAGATGATCAATTTTACTACAAGACTGAATTGACAAGAATTTCAATCTGGAATGCAGCAAAACACAAGCAGTGTAATAAATGCTGAAAGTACGCATTTAAAAAAGATGTTCCTGTTCTATGACTATACACTGAACTGAGATGAAAACCTGCTATTTCGTCTAAGAACAAATACAGAAATTTAACATGGTTCCTGGAGACTTCAGAGGATCAACTGGTGGACTTGGAAATGTTTATGGTGATTGAAGATGTATACGTACATAGCATGCAAGTTGAAAACAGGAAAGAACGGTAAAGAGAGAAAAAGAACTACCAAACTTGTGAACAGGAAATAAAAATTGGATTATATCAGTTATTTCTGTGAAAATAATATACAATGACTTAAGAAGAGGAGGCTAACCCTCCTGTAAGCTGTAATGTTTAAAAGAATGAAATTCTCAGCATTCAATAACATTTGCAGTAAATTAAACTGGCAGTTATGCAATGTCTCGAGTACATCGTAACCTCCCCACAATTAACATAGCCAGCCAAACCCTGTCCCCAAGCAGGCAAAACTCCTAACTGGGATCAAGGTTTTTATCCAGTGTTTAGTCTCCTTTGACCTGATTCATTTCGCCACCCCTGCTTCAGAAGTATGGGTTAAGTCCTGTTGCTGTGGAAGCCAGTGCAGTTATCTGGTCCAAAATGAAGCCTGATGTAACTCAAATGATGTCACACCAGGGATGGATTTGGCACAGTGTCTGAGGAGGTTAATGCTTTTTCTGAACTAGAGATCAGTGTTAAGTCACAGCAGCTCTTTACCTGTGCTGCAACTACAAGTTCAGCCTGGGCTTGAGGGACCAAGGGACTAGGTGACCTGATTACAGTAAAGAGGGGAGTGCAAGTTCCCTGCTGCTGGGCCAATAATCTGTTTTGTACCTTTACAATTGTGACAAACTGTTCATTTCTTTACAAAGATGCATTTATCTGCAGAGGTGAAAAAACCACTCTTTTAAGGTTCCTTCTGCTTCAATCACTGCAAATAAAACCCTTTTGTTGGTAGCATTTCAAGATAGGAGCTGTGGCAGTTCACAAACTGCACCTCAACATCTCCTTGGCAATGGTTGCCGCCTTATATCCTGCACTAATCATCTTTATAGGAACAGGGCTACCATATGCTATGTTAAGGGCTGGATTCGCTCTCTTATCCCAATTCATTAGTTGGAAATGGTATGGCACCATTATAACTAAGGGTAGAATTTAGAACTCATGTGAAAAATGCTGCCTGACTGGGAGTGTTTGCCTCCTGCATTTAAAATATTCTCTGCCTGAGCATGCATCCCAGTTGAACAGCTCTCTGCACATACAGATGAGCAATAATGACTTCTTATTTAGTGTCCTTTTCCCCCAAGACAGTTATTAATGGTGAAAAGAATTTACCGCAAGTTTGACACATAAATTACCAGAGAGCTCTGGAGAGTCTGGGTGTCCTGATGGCAGTGGTGCCACACCTTGCAAGACTGCTCAGGCAGTAGCATTATGTGACTCATTCATAAGGCAGACAGGGGAAGCTGCTGAGTGCAGGAAATGCTCATCTCTATGGTCCTTGCTAAAGGGCTTTGACAAACCCGCAGGAGGAAACCTTTAGTTCTTCTCTGGCACAGTCTCCTCCTACCCCAAAACCCAGAAATCGGAAGGGCAGAACAGGAAAATTAAGGTGACTTTACACTGCATTTCTTCTTCCATTGCCCTGGACTGGGAAAGGAGCTGCTTTATTCTGAGAAAAAGATAAAGCACAACCTGCCCTACACCTACTGCCTCTGGGTCACAGCAGGGTGTTCTGGACACAGTTTGTTGTGTACTTCAAAGTGTGGTCCCCTTCTACTGAGGGTCTTCTAAGGAGGCTAGAAGAGAGGTAATGATGTGAGCCACACACCAACCAAGGAAGTCCTGCTTCATAATCACCTTCTGTTAGAAAGGTCAACTATCTGCACAGCCATGAATCACAATGAATGAGTCTCATGCTGCTGTTAGCCTGGGAAACAGCTGGAAGAAAGCCCCACTTTTAAATTACAGTTGGACAGGGACACCAGGTTAATTCACAAATCCCATCAGTATTCATAAATTAAAATCACTAGAATCCCATCCAGTATATAAATCACATTTTAACAGTATGGTTAGTAAGTTAAGCTTCCAGTCAGCTGTAGAGTTTTTGTTTGCCACTGGAGAATTTCCCAATTTTTGTTCACAGTTAGTGTCAGGTAAACTATCAATACACCTGCACTTGCTTTTGCAATACCACAGCCCTGTAATCTATTAAATCCCTCCCAGTCTCACCATGAAAAATGCTGTGATCTAAGCCAGTTGCTTTTCCTTCCAAGTGAGACAAAGAACACACAGCTCTTCTGCTTCCGTTCCCTGCTCCATACCTAGCCTACATTTTCTTCCTACTCCCAACCTTCAAGTGAAATACTTGTGCTGCAATGCCATTAGTTCCATCTCCTTTTCTCATGTGTGACTTTCTTGATCCGCAATATGCCTCACTCTATAATGCCCCTCCAAATCTTGGGATGAGGGGAAAGTAAGTTTGCTTCAGTCAACAGTGAAAGGGCTAAAGCCATGAAAAACATACTGATGTTTTCTTCCCATGTTAAAATGAGTTTGGTTTGTCTTTAGGGGGTAGACATCATGGGAAGCCTTCTTCCTCCTTCCTCTGAATATTTTTCAGGAAATGCAATGTGAATCCCTACCATTAGTCAGAAGGACAAACAGAAAGTTGAGATTGCCAGGAAAGGAGTAAAGAATATAAGAGTTTTATGCCACTATGTGAATCTATGGTGTGCTCATAGCCTGAGTAGTGAATATACTATCATTCTATAGATCATTCTAACCCATAAATAATATAGTGGAGAACAGCAGAGGGCAGAAAGGATGATCAAAACATTGAAGTGTTTCACTCAGACAGAAATTGAAGCCCTTCAGTCTAGAGAAAACACAATCCAGAGAGATTATCAGATAACTAAAATATCTAGAGTAGCAAGCAGAACAACTATTCATTGTTTCTCTGAAAAAGAAGGAAGCAAGAGGCTCCCAGTGGAAATTATTAAGCTTTGGGATTAAAAAAAATCACAAAGGGAAGTGTTTTTCCACAGACTGCAGAATGAAGCTCTGGGACTCACTGACACAGGATGTTGTGGAGGTCAAAAGGAAAATCTGATTAAATAGGACTAGACCACTTCATAGAAAGGTCTACTGAGCCCTGTTAAATGTGATGGTCTGCATGTAAGCCACAAATCTAAAAATCCCTTGTCACCTACTGTTAGAAGATGGAAAGGTAAACCAGGGAAGAGCATATTTACTTTGTCTACTATGTTTCCCTAAACATCCATTACCAGCCCCTTTAATAGGCTGAAAACTGGCCTTTCAGCCTCATCTAGTGGGGCCATCTTTGTGATCTTTTGTTTGTTTCTCCCAGTAAGGCTGAAGATGTAGCGGAAGTTTCCTATCTCCTTTACTGAGCCTCCCAGGGGAAGGAAAGCACATCCTATGCTCCAAGATGCTAGCAAATGCTCTGGCTCATTACATGCCAATCCCAGAATATATAGGTCACTGTCTCAGCTTTGCCCTTGGCCTGCTGCATGCCTTGCTCAGTGATTATTCAGAAGCTTAGTACATGCTGCACATATACAGAGATTTACCAAGGAAAAAAACCACCTATGTCGCCAAGAAAATACAGCTTTTCCTGTCACGGGTGTCAGTACCTTGAAAGAGACAGGCATAGAAAAGTAATTCAGAGATTAGGGCAACAATTTAGCCAGAGATGGGTTTGTGACTGGATCCATCCATTTCTGTGCCTTGGTTCTCAACCTAGAAGACGATAACAATCATGCAGTGTTTTTTTGTTTTGCTTTTTAATCTTGCAAAGGTTTTATGGGGCTGAATATGTCGGATGTTTTAATAACAAGTAAGACAGGAACCATAAAAATGCTTGAACTTGAATGCAAATGGTGCTGAAGTCCATCTCTGACATTTCTAAATTGCTTTTTCTCTCCCCAATTTAAAGCTTAAAGTCTTTTTAAAAATAAAAGGGAAAACTAACATGGTTCCCTAAGAGTACTTCTTTAGAAGCTAGAGGGTGGATTTCCCCCACTTCATACCAAACAGTTTGTACCAGATGGTTGCAATGTCAATGTAAGGACAAAGCCAATGCAGATTTTAGAAAATAGCAATGTTATGGAAAAGAAGTGCTCCCTCTGGTTATTTTTGCTGGAGAATTAATTGCTCACAGCCGAAGAGAAGTAGGGCAGAGGGCAGTTGGGCTTACTTGCATTGTTTTCACCATTACAGTCAGGAGACCGGTTGTTTGTCAAACAAGGGTTTGTGTTTCTGCCCCTCAACAAGGGCACACATTCCTGACATGCTGTTTTCATCTTCTGAGGAGGGGACGGCTCTTTCTCAGAGGCCGTCCATTTTCTGGGTGCAGTAGGGAGTGAAAGAATGTAGTTTTGTACCCAGCATGGGAGTCAATCGTTTTACCTACTACATCATCCATGTCATTGGGAGCAGAGACCCAAAATGACAGACACGACTGAGGCAGCTGCTGGAGCTAGCACAGCTTCCTTCAACCCTCCCCACCCCCATCTGACACAACAACAGTGCAGCGTACTGGCAGTCCTGGAGGATTACAGCATCACCGCTGATTTGCTGTTAACCCTTTTGAGCCCACAACCTGCCAAGCGACGTAATGAGCTGTTAGGTGAAAAATAATGACAGCACTGGGAGCAAAGTGTCTTTCCAGAGACACTTGCACAGTATTTGTTGCTAGTGTGGCACAGTCAACTGCCTTAAAACAGTAACAAAATAAAAGAAAACTGCCTTCCAAAATTTTGCAAACGGAAAGAAAAACCCCAAACAGGTTATGCCAAGACATTGAATGGAGATAACAGGAGTAACTTCAAGGATTATCACTTCAGGAGGAGACATAACATAAATCATTTGTCCATCCTCACAGGTCATGTTCCAGGCAATGCCATTTAGACTGAGTCAGAAGTACAAAATATTCAGGAGCAAGGTGCTTGACTGCTGAGAAGATATCTTTAAAAACTATCAATTGCCATGTTAAAAAAATTAATAATAGCAACAAAAAAGTAGAAGTGCCCAAAAAGCAGTGCTGAACTGAAAACCCTAGAGACTAAGTATAATCTCAAAATACATCTTTGGGGCAGTCAGTGGCACTTCTGCTCCACAGGGGTCTACCAACGCTAATTTCAGTCTACTTATCAACAGCAAAGAAGTTTTGTCATCTCAACCCATGCTGTCCATGACCAACAAATACTCACTTTGGGTGTCCAAACTGTGTCATGGTTTCAGAGTGCNNNAGAGTGCCCTCCCTAGCTAAGTGGATACTAATGAGTATTATTATGATTAATGGCAATCACACCTTTGACCACAATACTTGTGAGCTCCAGAGCAAACGCAGATTGGCAGTGTTATGTCTACATTTTACAGGGGATTACCGCTCCTCCCTGTAAAGATTGCTTCTTACAGGAACACTCTACTGTTAGTCTGAAGAAGACCAGGAAGATGAGTTTTTGCCGTATGAACTCTGAGCTGCTTTTGGCCTTGACAGTATGGACTGTTATCTTTTAATACATGTTAATCACCATATCCCTTATCTTAGGTAGTACAACAGAAAAATTATGGACTTTTGTTACAGGCTGTACCTTTAACAATCTGCAATTCATGATGAAGGAAAACAGGCTGTTTCCTGTGACAATATGTAAGGGGTTTACAGATAACAAACACGAAAAGTCAAGGCGATCTTACTGTCAGTCCTAAAACCAGTTTAGCTTTAGATAGGAACATTTTCTAGAATGTGAGATTTAGCCAGTACTTTTATTATTACTTATTTTGCTCTTCATCCTTTTTCTTCCTCCTTCAACACCTAATATATAGACATATCAGCAGGTCATTCTAAGCATCTGTCATTCAACATATTACCCTCTTTTCTCTTCTTTGAGAAACTGCCTCCTCTTCCCTTTTTTATAGGGACAAGAATACAGTTCATATGCCATACCCATTGGTTAATTTTCTTTTGCCTCTCCTCTGAAACTACCAGCAAGGATGACATAAGTGACATCGGATAATACTGGTTAGACAAAACTACACTAGGAATTAGTCATAGACCAGCTGACATCCAACACTTTTATTCTTTTCTTTTTCTTACATTTTTCTTTGAAAAAGACCTTTTCCCCAAACTCCCAAATGCAGTAATCCATGAAGTGTTCCAACAATAAGGAAATGAATATTTAATTACTTTAATTCTACTATGTTGTTGAAAGCACTGTTTCCAGCAAGTTCATTTTACATGTGGTGATATTAAGGCAGTCAGTCTCAGTCCCCAGGTCTCATCACAAGTGCTGAAGCCATTAATAGATTTGAGTATAAGTCACATTGTTCCAGCTCATTGAAATTCTGACTGTCTAGTTAGCATTGTTCATTACAAGGGAAAACCAAAGCTCCTCCTGTCCCTACCAGTTGGCAGAAAAAGACTCTGCACCTTTTTGTTGCAAATGAACTGAAACTATATTGCAGCACACACAGAGCACAGCTATATTTGTCCAACCAAAACAATTCTGTTAGGAAGCACTCTGAAGTGGCACTGAAGTTGGCATTTCCAATTATTTAGGCTGAGCAATTCCTATGGGCTAGTTGTCAAGCACAATCTGCAATGGCTCCTGGCACCCTGACCAAGGGGGAATTCCCCAATTTGTGTTGTAACACAGACAACAGAAACACTTTAATCAGGCAGTGGAGCCTGCTGGAAAGCTCTATTATAAAGCATTGTTATATACAACAGAACTGCAGTTTGATATGACCAGAAACTCTATGGTGGGCTGTGTTTCCTTAGTGAAGCCACCACAGATGCCAAAGTAAAATTAAACAAAAGACGGTTCCCCTTTCCCTTGACACTTACACAACTGTAGTAAATTGCCTCCTCTGAATAATAGCATAAACTATTTTAAGAGTTATCTGCTCTGAAGTTAGATCAGGGAATACCTTGTATATGAACACAGCAAGTCACAAGTAGAGGCAGAGGTCTTAATCTGGAGGACTCAAAAAACATGAGTGAAAGATGGATCCTGACAGCTCACTTAAATGTATGTTAAGCATGAATTCTCCATCTATACCAAACTTCTAAGTTATGTTAGTGAACACAATGGCATTGTAGCACAGTTTTTACAATCAGGCCTTTAAAATCAAAAGTAGATTTTGTGATTTACAATTTGTCAAAACCATGCTATCTTTTAAATACAAGAAGGAATGGAAGGGCAACAATATCAGCCTTCGTCTCATTGTATAGCTGAGGAGGCCTCAGTATAAAACCAAAAATACTTCAAGGAAAAGTGAGTAGGAACAAGAAGAAAGAAATATAAAATTATGGATTTAATAGGAAAAGAAGTAGTGTATTTAAAAAAGAAAAACACAGTTCAAATGGAATAAAAAGTATAACCTTGAAATTTATATCCTGTGAGTACAATAGATCCAAAGTTCACCTTTTAAATACATGAACTAGAATCTTTCTTGAAGCAATTACAGTATCCCTAATTAAACTGTGGCTCTTGTATAGTAATATCATTTAGCTCTTTAAAAACCACATTATTAATTTATCAAGTAGACAGCTTGATAACATGGTGAAGGCAATAAAATAGATTAGTCTGTAACGCCCACTGCTAGAGGGAACAGACTTCATTCAGAAGCACACAGGCAGTGAATATCCACTAACTTCTGTAGAGCTGCACTGATTCACCCTCTCAGGATGGGGTCTGCCTTAAAGAATGTTTTGGTGTTGTTATGTGTTCTTTTGACTAATTTTTTTATGCACAGCCATGAAGAAAATCATAGTGTCAGAGAGCATAAGCTGTAATGAGGTTGTGCTGTAATGGGCTCTTCTTTGCTGTAAAAATGCATGTTAGTGTAAGGGAAAAGAAGATAAAAGCAAAAAAGAAAAGTTTGGAGGAAGAATGAGAACTGAAATTAAAAGCAGAACAAAAGAACAACTTCTACATTGAAAGCTATTTCAGCTACTAATAATGAAGTTTCCAGATAAACCAGAAAAGAAAGGAGGTTTGGGAAGTACCTCTGGAAGTTATTTCTGAAGAGAAGACAGATGGTTTGGATGGCTTGCATGTGCTTGACGGCAGCTACTCTGTGGAGTAATAAACGAGTAATAGACAACTATTTGATCTGCTAGTGGGTTTGGATGGCAGAGAACCATCTGCACTCAAAATGGCACTTCTTTACGGGAATGAAAATGTACAAATACTCTGAAGAAGAGGAATACAAACAAACAAATGTGGAGGGAGAAGTAGGACAAGCTTTCCCCACTGTTAGAGTGCAGCTCCTCATTTAGTAGGCTATTAAACCAGCAACTGTTTTGAGACACATATATTTAAATCAAATGTTTGGTAAGTATTTCTCTCAGTTCTGTTTGTTATGTCTCACTAATTTCATTACTCCTTTCTGCTTCTTCTTTTGACCATATTTTGAACATCACGTCCATTAAGAATTCTTCTACAGACAATTTCTTCAGGGCGCACAGACATCTTCCTGATTTGTGAAAGCATCACCTGCATTTACATGCATGTCTGTGGTCAAAACCAGAGTTCCAAATCACTTCAGCACTTCACTGCAACGACTCAGTGATGTCCACATACGGCAGCTTTGGGCCATGTGCATAAAGCATAATGTACAGCTCCACCTGCTGCTGAAGGTGCCTCCTGCTTGGATCATCACCACACAGTTTCCTGCAAATGCACTTAGGGAGGATGCAAATTTTATGCCACTGAATGGTCTTTGGGGCTTTTACATAGTCTGCTGTCCATGCAGGCTTCCAGGTGAGCCTGCCTGCTTTGCTACCATGTGCAGTTATAGGGCTGGCCTTCAGCAGTAAACTTAGCCTATCAGCAAACATTAGGCCCTAGAGCTGCCCTGTCTATGCTTTACAGATGCTTTGCTGAAGGTTTCTTGAAAATCCCTTCACTTGCAAACCAGAAATACAGAGGAAATACCTTTTTCAATTACACTAAAGCACAGTTTCTAATACAGAATGTATTTTTGCGCAGCTGCCCTGTAGATCTGGAAAAACCAGCAAAGAAATGAGTGTGGAAGTCAACTTCACACTTTGGAAAACTATTTATAAGCATTTGTGAAAATATAAACAAACAAACAACAAATAATCTGAGCTTCTGATTTGGTAAAAAATGATGAAATTTTTATTTCTACCAGGTTTGTATTCGAACCCTTTTTTTCTTTACAAAAGAAGAGGCGTGGTGTGGAGAACAGAATGAGAAGGTAGAACAAAGGGATGTTTCCCTCAAATAAGAACATAAAATTTATTCACAGCTTGGCATAATAACAAGGATCTAGTTCTCAAGAAGACTCAAGAGACTTCATGCTGCTCTATGTCTTATTACCACAGCTGGAGGCCTCCAAGCCCAGCCAGGTCTTAAACATGGCAGTATACCAGCAGAAACTCTCCTAGCACAGCCCTCCCATGGAAAACACTGAGCAGAGCTCCAAGACCTGATGCTGGGGCTGCAGATTCCATGAGCTCTGAATGTCTGTCTGATAAACACTGTCTTACGTATGTCAAAAGTATGGTTGATGAACTCAGCCTCTACCAAATCAAGTGTCTGGAGTCATAGAATTTTTATTTTCTGTGGAGAAACAGCTGCACTATTGGAAAAATTCTAAATAATTTTTTATCAAAAATCCAAGGGGTGGTGGTGACAAAAGTCACCTGAATCCTCTGTAATGTAATCTAGGAAAATGGTTCCAACTCTTCTTCCAAATTTCTTTGAAAGAAGAAGGTACACAGGCAAAAGCTAGACTAATAACTAAGATTTGGAGAGCGCAAAAGTATTCCAGCAGAAGCATGAATAACACTGCAAGACAAAGTCAGCCATAAATCTAAATTATAGTTTTGTTTTGATAAAATTTTCTTCCAGGAAAAGTGTTTTTCTTTACAAGGAATCATATACCTGGCAAGACTATTCCCATTGTGTTACAGATATCTGAAGAGAAATAAAGTTATAAAAATTGAAAGTGCAGGTTTGGGAGCAAGTTTTTTGTAGTCTAACTGGCCAAATCAACATTATTGAGAGAACGAGGTAAACATTTTGAAGGAGCAGTGGCTTTTTGCGGGACTTATTAAGAACTGTGCTTTCTAAATGACAGTAATAATAAAGATAGATATATACCTATACCATGCCTAGGTATAAAATAGTATTCCCTTCAAATTCAGAGATAATCACAATATGGCAAAATTATTTCAGTACAGCTGAAACAATCTGTTGTTCCCCATAACAGCATTCTAGACAATGAGGTAAACTTCAAATAGTTTCAGGTTTGGATGAAAACCAATATTTATGGTAGGATTGACCTGATACAGAATGTACAAAGCTCTGCATCTTCAGCCCATATATTGAAAAATACATTTAAGCTAGCCCATTTTGCAGTCGAGTCCCAAAACATCATTTCTCACACAACTCAATCAGGAAGCAGTGAGACTGTGAAAGACCTTTTGTCTAGAACACAATCACTATTACAAAGCAGGGTTCTGCAACAGAAACTTCTGCAGTGCACCAAAGAAAAGGTGAGAAAGGGAGGAGAAAGACCTACTAAGTTCAAATACATGGGACGAGTACATAAATTAAATTCTTACTGCCAAACAAGTTTGACCAAATCCAGGGAAGATGGAAACAATTTTGCAAAAGAAAAAGCTCCAAAACAGTACTGCCTTACATAAGGTTCAGGGAATGTTTCCTTTGAAGATAAAAGGTATCCAAGTGTGAAATCTGTGATCAATAGAGGAAGTAGAATGAAAAAGCAAACCAGCCACAACCAAAAATTCCGGGTGGCATTTTAATTCCACAAGCATTAGACATCACCCAGGGAAGACTAATCACTGTATATACTTTAAATAAACCGCATGTAAAATATAAAAAGTGTTAATTCTTGATATTTGTTTCCCTTATCAGTTAGGACTCCTTCATTCTCATTTTCTTTTTATTCTCTGAAGTCTTGAAAGAATGAGGTTTAATAAAATTAAATAAGTCTACTCTTATTTGCTAGGGAGTATTGTTGATCTTCTTATGAACATCCAGCAGCTTCATGTAGCTATAAATATTTGCTCTTGAAGCATTCAGCAACTTCTGGAAGTATCAGTAGCAATTAGAAGAAAAATGCATTAAATTTGGAATTAGATGGGATAAAACGTCACACTGTTTCCACCGAAATTTCTCAGGTTGAAATATTGGCTGTGTGATTTCAAGAAGGCCTGGCTTCCACTGATACAAATAATGCAGTTAGAGAAAGCCTAATGGATTTTCTGAAATAGCTTTAAACTAATTTTACCGCTACTATATCTTTCAGAAAGCAACTATTACCAATCGGTCTCTTGACTAAAGGCAGACCTAAGGAAGCATGGCTCCAAAGACCAATTTCCCTCAAAACTTGGCAAACATTTGGGTTTGGTTTTCTGATTTGTTTTCTGGGTCTTGAAAATGAGATACAAAATTAGACATTTTATCTAATGCCTGCTTTGTTGCCAGTTAGAAATGAGAATGCTTCAGCACCTCAGCTGAACACATATTTAATACCCTGTCCAATTTTAAGCACATGAATAGTCTCATAGATTGTAATAGGACTACAGTCAAAATAGTATCTCATATGTCTTTTAACAAGAACATAGAATGGCTAACCTCCCAGGGCAAACACAGAAAATAGAAAACTGTCCTTTCTGTTATAAGTCAAGTAGCCAAGGCAGGAGGCTGTTTTGGCAAACATCACTCCCGGTTGATGAAGAAAGAGATGGGAAGCTACAGGCTGGTCAGTCTTATTTCCATCCCTGAGAAGAAAATGTAGCAAATCTTCCTGAACATCATTTCTGGACACGTGAAGGAGACGGAGGTGATGACTGGTTCAGCGAATAAGGGGATGGAAGTAGATGTCATTTACGTTGACTTTAGTAAGGTTTTTATTACAACCTCCCAAAGCATCTTTTGATCCTGTCTGGGAAGGTATGACTTGCATGCATGGAAAACTAGCTGAGTGCCAGCCCCAAATAACATAATCTCCAAAGTGCAATCAGTTCCTAGGGATGTTTCCAAAACTTTGATTTTTGTACTGGTACTGCTTAACATCTGCTTTAATAAAACAGGACACAATAAATTATTGTCTTTTACCACCACACTACTAGCAATAAGATGTGGTCTTGGCCATACAGCCTCAAGGCTGGAGGTGGACATATTCCTAGTATTAATGAAACACTATTTTATTGAGTGGTGCCACTAGAAATCATACATAGCAATTGCATAAAATATATATAACAATACATATCCAATATGTGAAAAATGAACTTACTTGATATTGACTTCACTTTATTTGCTGTTCATCTGCCTAGATACTTTAGAACAAGGAACAAATCTACTTTTTAGGTTTTTTGAGAACCAGTACCAAGAGTCAGATGTGACTGGGATCTTGAGGAACTATCAGGTGGAGTACGTTAAAGTACTTAGAGGCACAAATTAGGAGTCCTTTCTTGATTACCAGAAAATGGTCTCCTTGGATATAAGATTAGAAATCTAAGATGAGGTTTCTGATAGGAAGATGGGCTAATAAAAAATGTCTTGGACCTCTCAGTGTTTTAATATGCAATTTAGGCACCTAATTTATTGAACTCAATGAATTCATTGAATTCAGTTTTGAATGCACTGTTTTGATGTGTTTCTATTTCAGAAGTAATTCCCAAAGAAGCTAGATGAAAATTACCACTTTCCCCTTGTCAGTCTTAGTTATCAAACTGCTCTCTGCCCCAGTCTTTTGGGTAACTACATGTCCTGAAACTTTTCTAAATATGAGTTGGCACTCTGCTATGAAAGTCAGGACGTCATGTTTGGTATTTTTAACTTCTCTGTTCCCAGCCCAGTAACTAAGCATATTTGTCTGTACATACAAATATGAAGGATTTATTGTCATTTTCCATTTCTTTGAATATGTGAATAGTATTCTGAGAGATCCTACTAAATATTGGGAAGGAAACCTCTTTATCAAGTCCTTTCTTCTTTTTTTTTTTTTTTTTTAAAAAAAAGAAAAAAAAGAAGCAAGCAATTTGCCTGGACACACTAAACCCCCAAACTATCAAACCCTAAACATACTTCATGCCTCCTGCTAGTCTCTGCCTTGACTGAATGTAAGTTGTAGGAGGTGACATGACAGGTGGTGTTGGGTTGGGAGTACCTCTTGGCACATACCTCTTCAGCTTCTGTCCACTGTAGGAGACCTGGCCATATGACTGCTTGTAATTTATTAATTTGTGTAGGTCTGTTTGATGGTGCTGGAGCACTGCAAGTTTTGCTTGTTCACTTTATTTCTGCCTTAAGCATTCACGAAAAAGCACACTGTGTGCTATGTAGATTAGCAACTCCTCTATGCTATATGCATCCAGAAAGCTCTGGAGTGTATTCAACTCATTCCAAGGACCTCCTTGAAGGCAAATACAGCCACCTACAGTAAGACTTACAAATAATATCTTTTGGTTATTTGAAGCTGATGGAAGACTGCTGAAGAGGGCATTGTGGATGAAAAGTATTGCATTCATATCAAGTTTTAGGTCTGTTTGTTGATTTTGTATCAGAAGTATGCACTAATGCTCTTATTGATGAGAAGAACCTTGGACACAAAACACTGCCTGACTGAAAGCATCTGTTGGATGCTGGATTCTATTGTAATTGAGTAGATTAAACTATAAAATAACATCCCTCTTAATTTTCCTACTTGTTTACAATCTGAATGGTTCAGAATGAGGTGTCCCTGCCCATGGCAGGGGGATTGGAACTTAATGATCTTAAAGTCCTTTCCAACCCTAACTATTCTATGATTCCATGATTCAGGAAGATACTGACTTTGATAGAGTCAGTACTTCAAGTTAAAGACTCCTGCAATTTAGCACTAACAGCAAAATCAAAGCAACAGTAAACTGACCAGAAAAAGCAATGATACCAATTTCGCAGTGCACCGAGTAATACATAGCTGTAAACTACATATTAGCAAACTTAGTTAATGAATTTTTAGATCTATTCAAAGAACTATCAAAAACAGTTGCTGATCCCACTAACATCCATTAATTTCAACAAACGTGTAATGAAGTACATCTAAGCAAGTGTGTGTTGGCTATCAAGAGCATGACTAGATCAAGACTGAAAACAATGAAATGAACTTCCGTTCTAATTCAAATGAGAAAATTTGTTACTATTTTGCTTTTTTATAAGTAACAATTAAGTACAAATACAAATGGTCAAACAACACATATACGATACACAACGGTTTCCAAAAGCTCCCCTTAAAATGTAACTATACATTTTTCTCCATATAAACAATATCTGATTATCAAACTTAAATTAGTACGTTGGGTTCCATCAAAGATAACACCTACACATCAGCTAGCAGAGCAAAATTTCTAGTAAAACTGGAGAGCATTGAGCTTTGGATCCTATGCAAGGCTATGAATTTATCTTTAAAAATACTTCAAGGACTGACTAAAATTACCACCTTATTACTGAACATCACGTTTTGTAATTATAGGTAGGATATTTGTTCCAGCCTTTGAAGTTTATTTTCAGAACAATATCCTCTTCAATTAGCCCTGCAGCTTACAAAACATCAGCATACTTGACTTTTAGTGATTGAAGTTCATGATGTTTTTGTCAAAGGCTAATGGCTGGGAGACAAAATAATATGTATTTGTTTACCATACGTTATATGTATGTGAAATTGACTTAAGGGAAGGCACAAATACCTTAACATTTGCAATATTCTGTTTCTCACTTGCTCAAAAAGTAGGGAAGGTTATCAACTGGTCTATGATTTGTTCATAAAACCACTCATATAAAATATAATTATTGCAAATTTCAATACCTGAGCTAAGTGCAAGCCAAATTCTCTTTAGCTGCATTTATGTAATCCTTCTGGATTTAAGAACAAGTCAAAGAACTGAGGAAGTCAAAGAATTGGGCCTTAATTTTATTCAAAATATCAATACTCCTGGAAAGCTAAACAACAAAGTAATCTGATTGAGAATATGGGATCATTTATAATAAAGTCTGCTAGCTGTCAGGATCTTGGCCTAATTATGTTTCTGCCAGCACCAGTGATGTGTAATTCAACTGGGGGCAGTGTAAAATGAGTAGGTGAGACCATGATTGTGTCTTTTGAGACCAGTATCAACCTTTTCACAACTTCTATTTAGAAAGAGTTTTTTCCTCTTGATTCATATTACACTTTTCTTCCTAGAAATCCTGGCAGAAAAACAGTCTCTCATTTTTTCTCTCTCTTTTACCCTTTTCCCTCAGAGTTACACAGAAATTACATAGCACTTAGGGAAGCTGCCAAGGACAGTTCAGCTATAAGTGTCATACAGGCATCACATTTCACACATTTCTTAGCCAGCCTTGATGTAATGCAGGAAAGATCAGATGATACTTGGCATGTGCAAGTGGAGGATAGACCAATCTACCAGGTCAAAGCTACAGCAGGAGAAAGCTGGTGTGAATGCAAGGAGTTTGCTTCCCTGGAAATATTCCAGCACTGAAACGCCTGGAAAGCCCCCTGAGGAAGAGCTTCAAAGCTTAGAAAACCAGGAGAGGAGCTGAATGCTTACCTATTTTGCTTCTCCTGAATCCCTCTGCAGGCATTTACTGCCAAACTTGCACTGACTGGGTTTACTATGCATCAGATTGACTCCTCATTTCTGCTTCCAATCTTCTCATGTACATGGCACAGAATAAGACAAGGAGCTCCAGAAACCTGTAGGCCCACAAAGAGGACAAGTCTATTAAAGGCCAGGCTGCTGGAAATTTGGGTACAGCAGAGAACCATGGCCAGAAAGAAGAGTGAAAAAGGGAAATGCCCATGACCTGTGTTACAACTCAGAGCACCTTCAAACTCTGTAATGCTGTTACTGGCAGCCAAAGGTGAGTGTCTGGAGGAATCCTGATTAAAATAAAACACAAGCCAGCAGAGTCCAGTCTTATGCCTCATCACCACTCAGAAAGCTCATCTGTATCCTTTACCCTGTTACTTGCTTTGTGTCTGTCAGACATAGCTCCATCATCAGGTTGTACCTGGTGTAAAAGTGGCTGAATCCTGCATTTAAGAAGAGCATTGAATTGCGTTGGTGTGTTTAGAAAACTTCCTTGTTTCAGGAAGTGGCAATTTCAACTGTCAAAAGGAATCTCAACAATTTTGCAGAAAATTCAGAAGGTGAGTAAACAAAAAAAGAAAGGACATTTTTGGATTTTGGTCTGTAAGAACCTGAGCAAAAGACCACCAAAGACAGCAGAAAAACCTGGTGCAGCTACGCTGTTTCCAGACCTCAGCTAATAACCTGCGCTCTGGGCTTAGCTACAGCCTATAGCCAGAGTGGCTCTGGAGATTGATGTGTTGTTGTCTGTGATTTACGCAAGCTATGGGCATTGTTCCAATACAGATACAGATGGGTTTTGAAACACCATTTGTCCACCAGAGTGGTAGTCAGTTGACAATGGTATTTTTTTTCCAGGAAATTTTATGAGAATTCAGAAGAAAATAGGACTGTCCCTACATTGGTCTATTTACAACACAAGTCCCACAGCGTTTTTTGGAATCTCCTCCCACTATACATCTCAATTATTCATGTATCCTGCCTCATTTTATTGCATCTCATACTCCTATAAAGGCTTCTGCATTCTTCTGAACTCTCATAATTCTAATAACAGTTTTCATGAATAAAAAAGGTTTTGGTCTGCTTACAAAGGTCTTCCCACATGGAATGAGATTTTTAAAGTACTAAAAGTCCTGCAAATTTTATTTAAGTAAAATGTTGAGTTCAAAGTTAGCCAGTTTCTGTTGTGGCTTACTCCTTTGCACAATGGTTTAGATAGATTGAGACAGGAAGGGCAAGTTCTTACTACAACAGCTAGAGCAGAAGAAAGGCTCCAGAGCACCTACAAAGGGAGGGAGGGAGGGAAGGAAGGAAATGAAGAGGGGGTGCACCATTTTTCAAAACAGGAAGAAGATAATAACCCCTCATCTTCTTTAGTACAGAAACAAGTCTAAATGCAATATCGTAAGTTAATGTGTTCAAGTGCCCTGTTAAATCATTCCTGCTAATCTTAAGGTTCTGTTGAAGGACAACTTACACTCATTTGTTTCTGGGACAAAACCAGGAAGAAGCACGTGTCTTTCTCTTATTTAAAACTCAGTGCTTGCTGGTTGATAATAAAGGCAAATAAATCAAGATGTCTGTTTCATTCTTATATAAGCAATCTTCTTATATAATTAAGTCCAGTTCTTCAGCTTCCCTTCCTCTCTCCCCCAAAAATTTAAGACAAAACCAGAATCATCAAGACCTTCTTTTCATGTTTTGCTTCATTAAAAAGATTGAGTTTAAAATAAAATTTGAATTTTCTTCAAATGTCAATGAAAGATAAAAATAGGAAGGTATGAGAAAAGGCTTTTTATAGCGCAGTCATAACAGTACCACATCATTGTTGAGCACCACAATTAAAATGATACATTATGACAGTGATGTGATACATCTCTTCATTTAGTCTTTCATGATGCAGAAAAAACTACTACGTCTGTCTGCCAACCATTTTTTCGCATGGGATACTCATATACTTTGAGATAGTATTTTTTCCTTTAGATGTTGCGATATGTGTATTTTTTAAGCACATTTTTTGAGGTGTTAAAGTAACTTTATTGTATAGTCACCAAACCTGCTCACAAAAAGAAGAACAAGAAAAACTCTGGGATAAGTAATACTTTTAGCTGGACCCAAGAGCCACAGTTTGTTTGGAAGACTGGCCAGGATAGTTATGTTACCTTTTGTGAATTAGATAAGAGTCGCAGGTGTGAAATTCCTTTTGATGTTTAGATAATTACATTAATTTACGAGACAAATTCATGCTGAGATTTGTGAATATGGATGCTGCTACAGTTCAGATGGAAAATGAAATATGAAACCCTTTAAAGCTGAGGTGATTTAAAGAGGCATTTGTAAATTATATGAATACTGTTTACCCTTCAGTGCTGCCTTCTATACGATCCCCCGTACAAGCTTCCTGAATAAGCTAAAGTCTGGCCTTCTGAAGTCCAGGGTCGATCCCCTGGTTTTTGCCCACCTCACTTGCCTCAGGGTATTGAACATCGCTGTTCCATGATCATTGGGATAAGGCTGTCATTGATCATAAAAACAAACCATATTGCCTCAGATTACAGCATTCAGAGGGCTGAGGTACTCAATCCTACAACACATGTAGTAGAGATCACTGCTGTAAGGCTAAAGTCCCAGGACTCAAAATGCTTGCAGAAGAAGGTTCATTGTGCAGCAGGAATGTGTTTACTTTTCCTTTCTAAAAAATGTAAGAAATGGAAAAGGCTGTACAGTCTGTATGGATGGATTTCCTTATTTAGGGGAATTTATATCAGCTTTTACAAGATATAGTTATCAACCCTGACATCTCACATAAATACACCTATTCTTTATACAGTAGGGCACAAGGGGATTTTGAAGCTCTGCTCCTATCCACTTTCTTTTAAATGCCCAACAATGACAACTGTACCAGTCTCCTATGAATTCAGAGGCAGCTGTTTATTTCTTTATGCCTGTCTTTCTCCACCCTGTTCTCTTAAATTGTAAGCTTTTTGTGGCAGAAAAGCCTTTTGTTCATTGTTTTGTGGTGAGTATTTTTGGACAGCATCCAGCAAAATGAAGAATAAGGTTTCTAAGCTTTACTATAATACATGTTCATCCATTTTTTTTTTTTTTCTGGGTTTGTATCTTTATGTGAAATTTTAGAATCTAAAAAGATACCCAACTCAACCAAACTCCAGAAACTGCTCCATACACATCTTGCTAAAGATTCTTGTTTCACCTGCAGTGAGCAGCAGATTGTTCCAAATACTCTTCTTCAAATATATGTAAATACTGCCCAATATGTCATCTACAGATATAATCAGCTTTCTGAAGAGAGGCAGAGGCACAGAAAAGATGACCAAGTTATGGGCTACTATTGTCAGAGAGAGCAAAATGATCTTTGTTACAGTGAGTAACAGAAAGACGAACTGGAAATAACATGATATTGTTGTTCAAAAAAAAATGTTTACCTCTAAAGGCTGCATTTTTTCTTTTCACAGGTACACATACTGTTCCTTCCACAATTAACTGGTAAGCTGAGTTCCATCCAAAGCTTAGCAAGTGCTACATGAAACGCCACTGCTTGCTGGGGAGAGAGACACAACAAAATGTATACTTCTTGCCTTTGGAGAGGACACTGCTCAGATCAAGGGAGAGGTGGTCCAACTACCTGACACCTGACCATGTTTTCTGGACAGTTCAGTACTCACAGTCACTCTCATCCCATCAGCCAAAGTGTTTACGAATACAGTGTACAGCTATATAGTCTATTCAAAATAACACAGGATTTCAAGCATACTGAATAATGACTATATTCTTATTTGTATCTATATGTCAGAACAGTTTCACTGTGGTGTTACTCTGTGTGGAACACCTTTTTGTTCCAGCAGTGACTACCTATTCTGAACAATACTTGAATAAATTACTTTCTCTTTTCATCTATGCAAAAGAATTTCCCAATACTTTTAAGCAACTGCAAAATAAACAAACAAACAAACAAACAAAGACCTTGCTGGAAGCCTGTATTGCATAATATTTTGTACTTTCTGTGCGTTTTTCTTGAGACAATCCCTCATGCTCTAAAGCCCAGGTTTAAGCCACAGAAATCTGCTAAAATTTCAACTATTGAGACCTGTAATCTGTATTAAACTGTCTGTGATAAACCCCTGAATTCTCTGCATTTAGCATTCATGGTGTTATTCTATCAAAGACTGAAGAACTAAGAAACAAGCATGGCTGATGTGCAGCTCTAAAGTTCTTGCAGCCTGCACAGGCAAAATATTTAAGGTGTGCCTCTCGGATTTTTTTTTAATTTTATCATTTAATATTTTGTTCCTAAGTCTGCTACTTTTTCCGAGGTGCTCATAATAATGACTTCAAGACATAACTTTCTTTTACTGCATGTGAAAAAGAAACAGCTGGACAATTTGAGCTCATTTTTAAGTGATCATGCAAACAGCAAAGGATTCTTATGCATAAGTTCACAAGGCTGACTTTTCTTGTCTGTTTTACACTGAGAATAGAATCACTCATGACTCTGATACCTTACAGTACTCCAAGTATTTCAGCTGATGACTCACAAGGGAAAAAAGACTAATGAAGTGACAGTTTGCTACCTCACCCCATCAGTACTGGCCATACCAGGGCATCGTGTGAAAGAAAAGACTGTGATATCTTTCCCAGCCAAAACCAAGTCACTTAGAGAAATAAAGATCCAGTGAATCACCACTGGTGCCAAATGTATTTATAGGAGTTGTCAGAGTCTTATGGTATACAGGGTGGTTCTTCTGCATAAGCAACTTTTCTAAGATGGACACTGAATTTAACATCACATGCAGCAACCTCAGTGTTGTTTCTGTACCTACTGGTACTGCAATTATTTCCTTCATAATTGTAGGCAAGTAGTTGATGCTCTTTACAATAATACTGAATGCATGTTTGAAGGATAAGTGCCAAAGGTATGGATGTAGCAGTGAAGGAGCATCTAGTGCATGCCATTCTAAATGAGAATATGTAACAAAAATTCACACAGCTTCAGAAGATCCAGCTGTCCACCTAGTGTTCCTCCAAAGCATTAATTCATGGGATGCTCTCCCAAGAGCTCCCCAGAGCTTCAATCACATTATAAACCTACATGTTGTCTGAATACCTGAACTAGATTTAAATAAAACAGATTCAATAAAGTGCTGCACCCCTGTTCCCAGTGAAAAAGTGTTCAAATATTGTGTCAAAAGAGCAAGGACTTTCAGCAAGGAATAATTTCTAGGAAGTGACAAATTTCATGCAAAACAATAATACAGAGGCAGAAAGTTTCTTTTGTCAGACAAGAAAAAAATTTTTCAAGGCACAAAAGAATCATGAAGGATCAATTACTTCTCTGATACCATAGAATCAACTAGGTTGGAAAAGACTTTTAAGACCAGCAAGTCCAACCATTACCTCAGAACTGCCAAGACCACCACTAAAACATATCACATATTGTCTACTTTAAGTGGATACTTCAACCAATCGGTAGTATTTATTATGACATCTACTAAGAAATATTTAATACCATCTTTCAGACTTACTAATTTTCACAAATCATGTTTACTGAAGCATTCCTTGTTTACCCACGACATCATAGTATTGGAAATCTAATAGTTTTTTGGATGTTTCTCCTTGGTATAATGCCCATCATGTCCATACAAGTAGAGGATCTAATAAAATGAACTGAATGCTACAAGTATAATTACTAAGGGGTCAGAGATTCAAGGCACAGAGGGGCAGACAACTATGCATGATCTGTCTGCCTGCAGTGCACATACAATACTTTTGTCAGCTAGCCATCCGCTTGCCTACAGACATATTGAAATACAAGATTTTTGTTCAGATTGGATTTCAAAGCCCTTTCAAAAGTAGTTCCTTAATCCAGGTGGTAAATAATGCTTCTCAGACTTCAGGAGTTCTAAAAGGATTTTGTTTTACAGGAGGATAAACACAATACAATCAAATAATCAATCTGATCTCTTGCAGATGATAGAGGTCTAGGATTCAAAGAGATCAAGAGGATGTTGCAGTCTTGTTCAAAACACTCAAGAACAACTGGATGGATCCAGAAACCAGTGATCAGGTGGCTGTCAGCCTGTGAAACTAGTCTTGCCATGCATTTCTTCAAAGCAAAGAGAAGGAAGCTTCCATATCAGTCTTGAAATAAATGTCACAGTAATATCTCTAATGTAACTTTTCATGGGTTTCGATCTCATTGGAAAGAAAAGGGTGCAGAGCTCTCAGGAAATAAGGTTTCGTCAAAATAAGACAGGTTTATTTGGACTACTAAGTGTTGCTATTATGTCCTACTTCTGCTCCGAGAACTGCCCTCCTTCCCCCATACTAGGCTCAATTTCTATAGACCATGGTTAAAAAATTGGAATGAAGCAACTTCAAGAGAAGGAGCAGCAAAGAACACAAGTCGTGTTAAAACCAGCCCCAGGCCAGGTTTGTATTATTGCTGGTGTAAGCCTAAGACAAAGAACAAGCACTGCTAATAGTAATTTGCAGAGTTTCTGGAAAGTGGCCAGTCACTGGCAAAGTAAATGGTACAAAACCCTAAAACTGATGTGGTAATCCATACATGCTGGGGCATAGCAATATAATGTGCTGACAGGTACAACAGAGACTTGCAAAAGTGTTTGTTTTAAAAAACACAGCTGCAGAACACAATATGATAGATCAATATCTTTTTGTATAGCTTCATCAATAAACTGCATTTTATTAAATGCTTGACCAGCATTAAAAAGTTAAAAAGGTATTGCAAACATAATCCTGACAAAGTTACCCATAATACTTCCATAATACTCGTAGCAGTTCCTCTGCTTTAAGCTAGCCAAAGATCACTCTGGGCAGGCCTCACTCCTCAGGTTATATGTGAAAGAGAGATGTACTCCTGTTATTTCGTTCTCAGTAGGTACAAATAAATCAGTCATCTCTGAAGACACAAACATGCCTATATTCCAACCTAGGGAGTATAGCAGTAAAATCCTACACAACATACCAGAAAATAAGGAAGTGAGGGAAAAAACAAACTGAAGTTTAATAAGAGAGTACCCTCCTTTAGAATCAATACCAGCAGACCAGTGACTGGGCTTTGCAGGATTCTTTTTTACAACTTGCATCAGCAGTGCAAGGAGAAAAACTAAAACAACATAGTTTTTTGCAAATGGGTGAATTTATCAGCAGACCTCTTCTGGGCTTGAGCAAGTCGGAAGTTTTCCCAGCTCTGTCTCACACACATGGCACCCACATCATAGAATCATAGAGTGCTTTGGGTTGGAAGGGATATTACAGATTTTAGTTCCAATCCCCTGGGCATGGGCAGGGACATATTCCATTAGATCAAGTTGCTCAAAGCCCCATCCAGCCTGGCCTTGAAAACTGCCAGGGATGGGGTAGCCACAACTTCTCTAAACAACCTGTTCCAGTGCCTCACTACTCTTGTAGTGAAGAACTTCTTCCTTATATCTAACCTAAATCTACCCTCTTTTGGTTTAAAGTCATTTCTCTGAAACTGCAGCATCTGATGTTACTGAAAAACATTTGCAGTTGTTCTGCTCCAGAAAGCTGCCATTTCACTCTAGACAGCTCTTGCTGTGCAAAAGCTACCTGTACCAGCTTGTACTCTATGCAAAAATAAAGCTGTATTTGGGAGATTTCTGCAATATTGGTTCATGGTATCAGTTCCAGACAAACAGCTGTCTGTCTTGCAGCAAATGACCTAGAATATAGAGCTGTATTAGCTATCAACTTATACTGTTTAAAAGATCACTGAAGTAAAGGGTGCTAAAGATCATTCTGAAGTGGATTGGTGGGAGAAGAATTAGTAGGTTGTTTCAAGTCTACAGTTAATTCCCTATAATTAATTTACAGTACATAAAGCGGCCTTTCTCCAAGGAGAAAGGTCCTGTGTTTATTTATAAAGCAACACATATATACTTTGATTGTGTTAAGAATCTTTAATTGCTAAGGAAGCATGGCTCAAGCATTACAACCTGTGTTTGCCAATAGAGGGGAGAGTAATGTTATTAAAAATACACATCAATGCTGCTATGTTCCAGATTACCAAAGACTAATGTTTCTGATCTTGCTTCATTTACTTACTGGCATTGCACTCAGTCCTACATTTTCCGTTCTTGGCAGCTTGCATCTGAAAGCTGTTCTACAGGAAACACAGCACCACTCTGATTTCTCCGCACTCGGTTACTTTAAGCATTTGGAAGACTATGAATCAACTGATCAGTGGATTTGTTTATATTGTATTTGATTATCTGGGCTGCTCCAGTACAAAGCCATGCTGTCTTACTTGTCCTCATTTTGCAATGCTTTGCCACCAGGAGGAGCTGTAAAGTGCCTTGTAACAAGGTAGAAAACTCCCGGGAAATTTATCTTTGAAACACACGTAGCAAGCATTTGCTCCAGACTCAGCCACTACTGGAACAAGTATTTCAGGCAACTGCTTATGACAACATTTATAATCAGAATACTTAGCATAGCTGAAAATGCAAGGCTACACTAGATTCTTGTCTCCTAAATTTATCCAAAGCAATTTCTATTCTGCTAAAAAGCACTTTTAGATTACTAATAAAAAGTTAGCTACTTTTCCTAGCTTCCACTTCTTCCAGATGCAGGATGAATAGAACCAACTGCTGGCAGAAGGACTCATGCATAGTCATGAGTGTGTGTGTGCAAAGCTGTCTTCTGTATGGGAGGGTTGTTTGGTTTAATTTTTTTCCCAAGCAGGCAAGTCTACCACAAGCTGAAGCCTACATTAAACTTGTTGAGCTGTCTCCAGAGAAGGGAAAATGGATTAGCATATACTGCATTCTAATGCCTTCTAAAAATTTAGTGTAAACATTATTTTTCAGTCCCAGAGGAGAAATTAGCCAAGAATTTTGTGGGAAGCCTATGGAATTTTATGTTATTTCCTGCTCAATTTCACAGCAACTTTTCTATTTAGCTATAGAGATGTAAAACGGCAATAGCATTCTGTGAATATGCTATTCAAAACAATAGTCACAGCAAATATTTTGCAAGGCAATCATACTCTGAAATGCTTCAACTTTTTTTCCTAACTCAGATTAATGACACATTTCTTTATGGAACAGAAAAGGGTGAGAAAATTACCACTTCTTTTTTTTTTTTTTTTACCAATTAACAAGAAGTATATAAATTAAATAATACAACTATATCCTCCTTCTTTTCATGCTCTTTTCTGTGCTTCAGCATCTATTCTTCTCTATCCTGAATCAGATGCTGCAGTATAATTTACTGATACTTCTTCTGCCCCTACCTTTCCTTCTTATTTTCTTTCTCCCGAAGTATGATCAGTAGAAATTAGCTCACTCTTCAGGCTTGTTCATCCTTTTCATTCTCTACTGCATGCTGCTGTCTACCAGCATGACAACTGGTGATAGTGACTGCCCTGATCTGGACACCTATTTACTAGGAATTAGAAGCAAGCTTGATCCAATTCCATTTTAGGTTTCTTTAGGACTGCATTCTACTTTGCAAAAGAAATGTCCTCTTCCAGACTTGATATGTTGTTCAAATATATCATCCCAGGACATACAGTCAATTATGAAGTTTTATTTTAATTGCAGGAACTTTGCAGTTTTGATTTCAGCGATAAAATAAACAGGATAATTTGGAGCACTGAGATACTTCACTAACAGCTTTCATCACTTATTCAAGGGACTCTAGACTCTCATATGAATTGGAGCCATACATAAAAAGCTGCTGTCATGAATATAACTGCATACACCATGTACTCTTTCAATACACTAATACTCCATTTTCTTTGTGTATTGCCAAAACAAATCAGAAATCTACAAGAGAAATATTTAGGGCCCCCAAAGATGAATCAGTTCAAATTGTCTGAGGCATACTATGGTTCTGCACCTTTCAAATAAATAATAGTTCAATATTACAGTAAATAACTGGAAAACATTCTCCACAGATGACTAAAAGAATGTTTTAGATTTGGACAATGGAATTTGGAAAGGGCATCCACTGTATATTGGAGGAAGAAAGCCATTATCTTTTCCTCAACCAAGCATTTCCACCACAACAGAACATGTAAAATTGTACAAACTTATTGCAACACTAAATTCTTTGTCAAGCATGGTTTGCCCCTTTAAGAATGAGTCAATGCTTATGGCTCACAGTGTTTATAGCACTGGTGGGATGCACAGATTGAGTACATATGTGCAGGAAGGAGGCATCATGGTTTTCAGCAAACTTAACCTAGTTGTTTGAGAAACAGTCTTACTTATTGAAACAAAACAGGCAATGTTAGACTGAAAAATGATAACTACTTCTACTCTCAGGTACAGCAAACCCATTTCATACAGCTTGGGTTTCCCTTTTGAGTGAAGCAATCTTACCTTTCATTTCACCTACAACTCCAGGCCATTTATTTGGTGATGATCGGGTTCTCTCGATAAGATGTATGGTGCCCCAGGATGGCCCCAGTTCATTCCGTGTTCAGACTGGACCCCAAGTTCTCACTCCATTCATAGTCATGAAACTCCTGATTTCATTAGTGGTGCTTCCATGCAATGAAAAGGAAAGTAACAATGAAGAGTCAGATCATAGTAGCAATGGAGGGTCAGATCATTGCCAAATGTTTATGGTCCTGAGCAACCTACTCTAGATTTATGCTGCTATGAGTGGGATACTTGGACTGGATGACATCCAGAGGTCCCTTCCAAACTTAATAATTCTATGACTCTTCAGAAAAAACATACCAAAAGAATATGTAATATTTATTGATGTCATGACAAATTCTATTCTTTTGTAATAATTTTTATCAGTCTCACATAATTAAGAGGTATTTTAATACATGACTAAAATTGCATTTCTAAATTAATCTTGCCTTAAAGCAAAGAGACAATGTAAAGAAGGATTATAAAGGAAAAACATTATGTATTAGGGTAGCTTCCAAGAACATCATTAACATCCCAAAAAATTACTAACTCACATTTGAAGAGGGGTGACCAGCCTGACACCTGAACTTTTCAAGCAGTTCAAGCACAGCTCCTGACACAGACATACATTATACCCTTGTCAACAGACTTTTAGTGGCCTGGAGTCTACTGGGACTACTAAGCCCTGGGCTGTAGCAAGAAGTGAATTAGCAGGAGCCACTCTCCAAATCAGACCAGGTCCTAGACAAATGCCCTGCCGCACTTACCTCCAACCCAGCTGTGAAGGATTTACTGCTAAAATTCTATTTTTCCCTAGCTTGCTGATACCTCTCTTCTAGCTCTCAGCTATATGAAGATTTTGATACATGACTACAGTCATATAAAGATCAACATCCCTATACTAGAAGGTGATTCTTACACTTTTGGATAAATACAGAGAATACTGATATCAATATAAACAATAAGAATGATTGAAAACCAACACTTAGATAAACCATCTGTCCTATGCTAATATACCAAGGATGCTTGGTATATTATAATCTGTTCAGCTGAACAGTCCCACTGAGATCAGCAAAAATAGAAAGCATGTTACAGTTCTATACCTTACGGAACTGATGACTTAGGAAAATTAATCAATTGGAAATTATGAGCTATACAGCACAATTATAATCAAAAGGAAAGACTGGCATCTATCAGTAACAGAGGCTTAGCAAAGATCCAGTGATAATGTTGATTATTTAATGAATATAGAAATCCTTACCTGGAAGAAAAACAAGTAATAGATGTTCTCTTGAGCCTGTGACCCAGACCAAATCTGAACCAGTTATTACTGAGTGACAACTTGTTGCCATGGCCTCCAGCCAGCCCAGCTGTGGGTAATTGAATTTGTCTCAGGTGCAACAGCAATGAGCCAGCAGGAGCCAGGTCAGTTGCCACAAGCATCTTGCAGAAACCAGCCCCCTGCTGCAAGCAGGAAGCCTGGGGAAGTCAAGGCTGAGAGGACAGCTCAAAACACATTTGCAGCTACCTCAAGATACAAAGCTGCCTGGCTGTTTTTTATCTGTCCTATGCTAATTTTATTGCCATTACAATCAGTGTTAGAGGATAGGCTGTGCATGACTTCGGTGCTGTGGAAACTGAAGAATGCTAGAAAAGTAATATTTACATAAATTTAAGGCTAGCTTTAATAGATATTGGCTTGTAAGATATATAGAGGACCTACAAGAAAGATGGAGAGGGACTTTCCATAACAGCAAACAGTGATAGGACAAGGGGGCATGGTTTTAAACTGAAAGAGGGTAGATACAGATGAGATATAAGGAAGAAATTCTTCACTATGAGGATGTTGAGGCACAGGAACAGGTTGCCCAGAGAAGCTGTGTCTGCCTTGTCCCTGGAAGAGTTCAAGGCAAGGTTGGATGTGGCTTTGAGCAACCTGGTCTAGTGGAAGGTGTTCCTGCCTGTGAAACTAGATGATCTTTAAGGCCCCTTTCAAACCATTCCATCATTTAACCTAAGCCTCTCAAGGCCTGACTGGGTGCTTTCACCTGTAGGTAATGTATAAAAGCTGGGCAATGCCTACTTTTTCTGCTCCATCTCTTTTCCTGCCATTTCCTTCATTCTTATGATAAAATAAGTACTAGCTCTTTAAAATTATCTCAAAAAATGAAGATAGGTGTTTATCCTTGAGGGAATCCTATGGACACCATCCCTCACAGGAGAGTCACTCTGTCTGCAACTCTGTGTCAGCTCTAGAGAGAAATGAGACTGAAAGCATTCCCCTAAACTTAGCAATTCATGCTGGTGAGCTTTAGGCAGCTCCCAAAACACCTGATAAATTTTAATGTCATCCTTCTGAGGCCTTTTTCTCTTGTACAAGTGCATGGGAAATAAAAAGTTGGACAACAGTTAGAGACCCTTCAATCCTTTTGAGGTATAGATCTCAAATAAAATGAAAGCCATTTCTGGATGCTGAACCTATCAGCTGGTCCAGTATGTCACCGTGACTGTAGTTATAGATGGTTTTCCACTGAGAATGTTTTAGATCAGGGGCTAGATCAGGGGCTCAACTCATTTGCTGAGTTTTTTAATTTTCCATCTGGTTAAAAATCTGTGATAGTTCAGGCATATCTACCACCACATCCTCAGAGTCATTGTTTTACTAACCTTTCCTAGTGTCATCACCAGTATGCCTCAGAATAGATCCAGGTCTCAATGTAAAACAGATTGAGGCTACAAAACTTGTAAAATGCAAGTATTTTAATACTCTGTTTTGTACCCGACAAATATGAATTACCTGACATGCTAAGACCATTGCCTCCTCCTTTGACTACTGTTGTCACTGCTATGTCTTGTTTCACTCATTCATATGTTGCCTCTTTATTTATTCTTACAAGAAATTGTAAACCTTACTCCTTTTGACATGGAAAGTCTTCTTGTCTTGTATCCTTACAAAACCTATCACTGCGGGGAGTAGGCCTATGACTCGTGATACCACAAGACAGCTGTTAAAAAAAGAAGAAACAAAATTTGTGCTTAACAACCCTCCAGAAGGGTTGAATGCTTCACATAGTCCACTTTAGAAATACACAGCTTTTCTGTGATTAACACAAACTAAACCATGCATATGTATGGACCACAAGGGATGATTTAAGCATGCACCTGAATAAATCAAGGAGTGATTAACAATCACTTAACTCCTAAGAAGTAAAATAAGTAAGAGCACTTCATTAAAAAAAATACATTCCTTAACAAGAAATGCACAACCATGCAAGACCATTGCTAACTAATAAACATCTAACTGGCTGGACTCCAGTAAGTTGCACTGTGGCAGATGAGCCCAAAACATTCTGACAAACATTATTTCTGAAAAAATCCAAAATTACTCACACTAATAATTATGATTTTCCACAGATGTTGTTTGTGTTACTTTGACTAATTAATTTAACCAAAACCATTCGTACAAGGGAGCAGGAGAGATGCTATCAAGGAAGGTGAATATCCTGGTGATATCCTGGTTCAGACAAAAGCAGAAACAGATTAAGGGTTGTGGACATGCAATGAATAATCAATGAATAATTATCAGAGCACAGTATGAAACCTGACACTCAAGTGACATTAGTTTATAGTTTAAAACTTTTGGTTTTTTTGTAAAATGTACATTAACTGTCTGAATGTATTAGCCAAGCCTTACATCAGGAAAGGTGGGAAAATGCAGGAAAGCATTGTAACTGATCTAGATGAGTCACTGTCCATCAGATTTGCGGGGAGGAACAGTGGTATATACTAAAGGTCAAAACAACACAGATACATTTAGCTAGACTGCAAAGTTAAAGCTTGAAAGAATGCCAACAGTTAAATTTTGTTAGGAAACAATGTGATTACCTATGACCTAGAAGCTAATACAGAGAGAGATGGAAAGGGCTATGCCCTTCCTCAGATGAGGACAGTGAGAAGAGTGTGCAGCAAGCTCACTGCCCTGGACTTCAAGAGAGCAGACTTTGGGCTCTTCAGGAACCTGCTTAGTAAGGTTTCATGGGATATAGTCCTAGAGGGCAGAGGGGCCCAAGACTCTTGGTTGATATTCAAGGATCACCTGCTGCAAGCTCAGGAGTGTTGCATCCCAACTAGAAGGAA
>JAVHNF010092336.1:0-10578 GCA_034783455.1 Micropsitta finschii
ACTGGCACAGAGGGACAGGGAATGGGGGTTGTGGTCAGTTCCTCACACATGGTCTCTGCTGCTCCTTCCTCCTCAGGGGTAGGACTCCTCATACTTTTCCCCTGCTCCAAGTGTGGAGTCCCTCTCACAGAAGACAGTTCTCCATGAACTTCTAATATGAATCCTATCAACAGGCTGCAGCTCTTCAAGAACTGCTCCATTGTGGGTCCCCCACGGGGTCACAAGTCCTGCCAGCAAACCTGCTCCATGGGCTGCAGGGGCACAGCCTGCCTTACCATGGGCTGCACCATGGGCTGTAGGGGAACTCCTGCCCTGGCACCTGGAGCACCTCCTGACCTCCTCCTTCACTGACCGTGGTGTCTACAGAATATGTCTTCTGTCACATATTCTCACTCCCCTCTCTGGCTGTAATTGCACAGGGCTTTTTTTCTTCTTAAATATGTTGTCCCTGAGGTGCTAACACCATCACTGATGGGCTCAGCCTTGGCCAGCAGCAGGTCCATCTTGGAACCAGCTGGCATTGGCTCTAATGGACATGCAGGAAGCTTCTGGCAGCTGCTCACAGAAGCCATCCTGTAGCTCTCCTGCTTCCTGCTCAGGCTCACATTGGTTTTATCAGAACTGTTTCTTTTTAATATGTAAAGCTTTATTGAATCTTTGTTACATGGGCTGTTTGAGTATAACAATAAAAACAGGTTTATTTGATGTCTGAACAGTCTTAACAGAGTTAAATAGCTTAGACGGCAAATCTTTATTTAGATTTAATTGCAGCAGATTTTAATTAACAGCTGTATATTAAAAGACTTGAGAGTCTCTAATCTATTTGAAAATCACTAACACTGCCAAAACTGCAAACTCATAAAAAGTGATTTACACCATGAGATTTCTGCACTGAAGTCATGTATGCAATTTCTGTGGGAGGAAAGTAATAGCTGTCATTCAAACTGAACAAAAATACTAAAGGGATTTAAAGAGCAAAACATAGGAGAAAGAGTGAACTATCGGAAGAACTGGTAATGAAGAGACTAGCCTAGTGAGAGCAGCAGGCAACTCCAGTATCAGTTAGATACTGCAAGGTTTCAGAGGTCCTTATGCTAGCATAAGGAGGAATCTAGGAAACATATTTGTATTTTAACTACAGAGTTATAATGGCAAAACTGTGCCTCTGGCATGGGTGTGTGCAGCCCTGCTCTGCCTGGCTGCCAGCTGCTGGGGTGGGCTATAGCACAGGCCTCCAGGTAACATGAGGCTGCAGCTTATTTCTCAGGTTCCTCTGCAGACACTCTGGTCTACTTCATCTGATGTGCAGACAGGGAAAAAAAAGAAGCTACAATACTCCACTGAAAAGGAGGGAAGCAAGAGCTAAGATCACCTGCAATAATGATTTAATGTCTCTTCTCCCTTCGAAATCCTTGCCTGCTGCATTCCTTCCATAGGAAGAATGTTCAGAAGACAAAAAAAAAAAAAAACCCGCATGTAACTTTTTCTTTTATTGTCTTTTCCTTCCTGCAGCTCCCCTGCAGCTGACTAATTTCCCCTCCAGGCCTCAGGGGGTCAGGCAGTACAGCACAGCCCCCAGCTGCTTCAGAAACAGCTCTTCCTTTTGGCAGGAGAAATCTGCCCGCATGCAGAACGTGCAGCCCATGCACAGTGTCCCTACCGTGTCTTTCTTAGATGCAGCCACTGACCGCATGTGCAATGTGGAAACAAGGCCTACAGCTTCTTTTTTGCAGGTAACACGGTACCAGAACAGGATGAAGACTTTGTAACTTCTCTTCCTCTGTCCTATAAACTCTTTAGGTCTGGCAAGGACATCTGATTGCGACTGTTGGACTAGCAAGCGGAATACTCCACTTACCTGTTTGACTTCCTTCTGCTCTTGCAAGCGATAGCATCTGCCCAGCTTCCACCACCTGACTCTTTGGGTGTGTATGTCCCCTCCAAGGAATGCCACACGAGGAGAAAATACAATGCTCAAAACAATACCATACAAATATTCATTGCAATTCAGGAAAAGTCAAACAGTTGTTTTGTATTTGACAACAACTTTTTGGTGAGCAGTGAGCTGCAGCTGTACTCTGATACTGCAGAAATAGAGAGATTTGAAGTGCCTACAGGTTAATGAGACCATGAAAAATGCTAACTTAGGGGTCTTTCCTTCCGCATGGAATTCTGATGTGTTTTCTATGGCTTTTCTCTGCATCTTTTTTGAGTTTTTTGACACAGGGCAGCTGGGAATATTAGCCCTCCAGAAACAAGTTTTGCAGGGAATATTAGCCCTCCAGAAACAAGTTTTGCAGGGAAATCTAATTACATACACTGTATTTCAACCCAGAGCACATTTTACAGCCTACTTTGAAAACAAAGCTACTAGTTATGGTGCTATAATGTCATTACCGATGTTATAATAGGGATTTTTTGTCTGACCTGACTCCTATCTTAGTACTCTATCAAAGTGGTTGGCTTTTGCAAAGTCTGATTAAGCATTAACTCAAAACATAAATCCTAAGGAATTTTCCCAGCCTCTTCGACATGTTCTAGTTTGCTGCCATGCATAAAACCCCCATTCTACCAAACCCTATGCTCTCGTTTTAGTGAATGAATGCAAACACTCTTGGAGCCATGGTAAATACAGACTTTTACATGGAGACACTTAATTTATTCCAGCTGCATCATTTCTCCTCTATTACCACATCCTGTATTTTCCTAATCAAACCACCTGTTGTTTCAGATAAACAGCTAAACCTACTATCTGCCTGGTTTGAGTTTATAATTCGAAGAGGATGTAATAACAAGATGGTCATTCAATCTGTATTCTCCAAACTGATAACTAAACTCAATATTCAAATGAAAGACAAATGTTCAGTTAGACAAAGAAGCAGCTGGAGCAGCTTGGTAGACTGCATTCCTAGTGGGAGGAAAGTCCTCTGCCTTTAAAATCTCTGCTGTTCTCACAGTTAGGAACACACCCTTAGGAAACAGCAAACAGATTCTCCCAAATAGGGGGAACTGTGTACAGTTTCCAAATAAGGAATTCTCCATGGAGCCTTAAACAAAGGAAATCATCCTCTTTTCCTACTGTAAGTTAAATGAATCATTTTCCCCTAGAAGAGACTGAAGTATAGTTTCCTAGATGAACACATTCACTTCAGCATTTGGAAGTTCCTATGCTTTCAGTTTTGTTTTTGCAAAAGGATAGAGGAATGATGTCTCAAGTTCCAGAAGGCAGACTTGTTTCCCTAGCTTCTTTATATTCTCTGCTCCAATTGCACTTGGAGAGCCTGCCTGTCTGTAGAGACAAAATGAAAAGCATTTTTTAAAAACACAAACTATCTTTCTGTAGAGAATATGTTCATATGACAAATATTTGTTACTGCTTCCAGAACAAAGGGACCAAACCCAGATGTGTGTAACTCATTTAGGAAAGGAGGAAATAAAAGGAGTCTCAACAACTTTCTAATCTGCTTTTCCTCCACTAGCCTTTTGCTGAGTGTCAGGCTGTAGGAACCTCTTGGAATAAAGGTCAAAGATTGCTATGCTCGCACGGATTTAAAACACCACCACTGAGCTTGCAGCTGATGTGCTCTTGCCTTCTTGTGCAAAGCCACCTCTACCTCACTGTTACTTGTGAGCTCTTGTACAGATCTGACAATGACAGTTACACGTAGATCTACAGTTCCTGTCTGGATTTCAGATTTTTCTCCTACACTAGTGCTTTGTATCAAGTTCTTACTTGCAACTTTCTGAGAGCTGTTTTAGCCCACAGGCAGACCTCTCAATTACTGTTGCAAGATCTCCCAATAAAATCAGTACATAATTATTAGTGATTTTTTTTCCCTCTGAGACATTGGTAAGCAATCAAATTTAGTGCACGCATGAACTCTGACCAGCCTGCACTCTACATATCTCCCTCATGCTCTTGTGGGCTGCTGGCTGCTCCAGCCAACTCAGTCCTTAGAAGGTGCCAGCAATCCTTCTAGTGATGCTCCCCCAGAACTGGCTTCAAGAACAAATTACAGCAGCGTGAGACCCTATAAAGAAGGCAACACTGCTGGAATTTCCATGCATGTCATCTGACACTCACTTTCCATCTCTAAGCTGAAGGCTCAGTTCACAGCAATGTTTTTCTGCTCCAGCAGAGACTGGAGTTCCTCAGAGTTTTTTGCTGGTAACAACAGTACAGTCAATAAACACTGAAAGGAATATTGGGAGGAGTGAAAAGGTTGGTTTGGCTTCAAGGAAAAAATGCCCTCATTCTATAAAGTTTCCTTTTCTATTTGGAAAGAGGGGAGCGGTGGAGAGGAGTAAGAGAAGGGATTCACACATCTTCCATTTTACTTCTCTGCGACACAAGGGAGGGAGTTGGCGTTCTACATACGGCCTTGAGCGCTGGACAAACCCCACCCCAGCCACTGCTGCTCAGTTACCTTCTTTGCTGTCACTCAGCAGTGCTCATCCCTGGGAAGGCTTGCCAGGCATGTTCTTGCCTCCTCCTTCCACCCACCCAAGTTTCCCTGGCAGCTGTGTCTTAGCCTTGCTCCAGCCCTTAGGATGTCTCCACCTACTGCTTCCTGCTATGAAACCCCTTCAGATTTATACCACATCTGCTAATGTGGATAAAGAGGCATCAAGTGCTGAGCTGTATCACCTCTCAAAGGCACAGATGGAGGAAGGGATGCAGAAGTGACTTAACATCACTTGGCAGCTTTTTTTTCTGCTTAGATTCTAGGGGATCGGCACACTTCAAGAACTAAAGCTATTTTAGCAGCCCTTGAATTCCTTGAATCCATTCCAGCAGGCCCTATAGCACAGTCACCACAGTGAACACTCCCTGTGCAGCAACTACTGTGTGGGAGTATTTATGACTGTCCCATACAGCTCTCCAGATAGGACAGTTCTCCTGCTACAGTTGTGATCATTCATGAACTCTTCAGCTGTAATAACCTGGCCTCGATGTGATCCCCAGTAACTGTTAGGGTCCTTATGCCATTCCTGTGAGTATAAATATGCAGCTATAGTCCAGCTAGGTGTGGAAGTGTGCAAAGGCTTGTGAGAGAGAAGGAAGTTGGGGGAAGGGGCAGGAAGGTGGGAGCCGTATAGCTGTATGGAGATCAAGAACAGGAGGTGCGAAGAGCTATGCTCTTTTGGCAGATGTTCCAAAGGAAGCTCAGCAAGGAAGGGAAGTCTGCTTCAGACTCCCTCTGACATCTTTTCTGTGGAAAATGGAGTGAATTAGCTCAATGCATCATTATTCTAGAGATGGCTTGTTCTGTTTGCTCCATTCCAAGTTATTAAAAACACAAAAAATGAAATAAATGTTCCAGAATTTCACTCCATCAGTGACTTAAAAAAACCCCAACATAGTAACATTTTATTTCTAGCAGGTATGTCATTCAGTGTTGCAAAACTGCAATGTGTGGGCTGGAAATGCTTCAGGGAACTTGAAAGAACACTGTCCCCACTGGATCTTAAAACACAGAAACATTTCTATTACTAGGAATTTCTCCCACTTGTACAAAAATGAGCTTTGATGTTTTGAAATTTAGCTCTTCTTTATTTACCTCTTAACATTACAGCATGTGAAAGGGTTCATAAATACTGAGTATTATACTCCAAACAATGTCAAAACAATGACTGTTGAAATCCCTAAAAACTGTAGCTTTATGATAGTAGGCACCAGGGACAGAAGAGAGAGGGACAGAGAGAAAAACAGAGAAGCTCATTTATTAAAAGCTGAACATTATATAGAAGCAAATACACGGCTGTGTTTCTAGTAATGTAACTCTCAGAAAACATATGCTATGAATCCTTCTGAACTCCTCAAGACTTGTGTGTGGAATGCAGTATGTGCTGGGGGCCCAAAACAAAGAACATAAAATTTTTCAAGGAATTAATTTAAAGTACTATAGGATCCCTGCACGTGGTGTAAATTACTCTGATTGCAAGTTTAAGGCTCTTTATGCTTGAGATGAATAAAAGCAAGTTTCTTCTATTCCCAGAATACAGGAATAGAGGTGTGAAATGAGTGACATCCATCAAAATAAAGGTTATGTGAGAATTCTGAGATTCTGCTTCACTACATGATAAATCAGGCCTTTCTCTCCTCACATTTACTGGCTTTCTTATATTAGGAAAATCTCGTTGCTGACCAAAAGCAAATTGTTGTGGGTTTGAGGTTTGGGTGTTTTTTTTTTTCCCGAAGAGACAAATGATTATAACATTTCCTATCCACCCCACATCTATCTCTTTTTTCCTGGAGACTATCAGAGTCCCCACCATGCCGGCCTAATTGCCATGATAATAAAACTATGCCCTGCTCAGTTTCTGAAAGGCAAAACAGGATTCAAATCCAGGAAATGGTTCATGGCTGTGAATCAGTTAAGGAGACTTCCTCCAGTCCAGAGTTAGTTAAGTATGATTCTGAGCCTCAAAGATTTAGATGTCTAACTTGTATTTAAAGGTACCTAATTACCTTTAAGAATCTGAGCCTAAGTTCCTCGGGGTTAACTTGTGGCTCCCTCTTTAGCATTTCCTACAGCTATTTCAGAGAGAACCCTGTTCAGTTTGCTGACACTAGGCATCTCAGGAGGGAACCAGTCTCTCATTTCAAACCCATGGCTGCTATTAGGTATCAGGGCAGTTAAAAGGTAAGGTGCTTCAGAGGAACTGCTGGCACCTTTTAAATCACCAACGTGAATTTAACTTCTTGTTCTCACACACCCATAACCTGCCTCCTGTCCCTTCTTCTTATGCTTTCCACCTTTTCCATGCTTAAAGACAGCAGCTTCTTCCATGAGCCCTACATAACAAGCTGCCTTCCTTTAAGAAGCAGCAGGCTTTTTCTTTCCTCTCCTGCTTTGCAACATCCTTGCTTTGGAACCCATCCAGTAAGCTCCTTAAGCACACAGAATCACAAGTACTTAGCACAGAAGGGTATTACATTAATAATAATAGTAATAATTAATAGCCCATAAACAGAACCTTAAGGGGTTTCTAATCTTCACATGTGCTTGGAAAACAACTTTCTGAAACGATTTAATTTGGGTGAGAGTTCTTAGCAGCAACATAATAAGCAAAATATCAAACAAGTTTGTACAATTACACAGCCAAGTGGGCTCCAGCACAAGGCAATATGTGTATATAGTTCAGCTGTGGCAGAACACTGCCCATCCCCAGATTCCTGAAGCTGATTTTTAAACAAAGTTTGCAGGGAATGTGTAGGATGTGTTACTCTTCTGCGCTACTCACTTGAAACTGGGTGCCAGGTTGGACGAATGAATCATGTTTGAAGAAGTGGGCTCCTTTACGTTTCCTGGAGTAAGAAATGACATGTATGCAGTTACACACACTAGAAATACACTGCTGATGCTTATTTTAAATAGTTTTGACTTTTTTACATTAAGTGATGTCATGTATCATTTCAGCAATGCTGGTGTTTGTGAGGACATTTTGTTCTCCATTTTCATGGAAGATTTTAGTATCAAAGTTGTGAGCACAGTGTGCAGAATCAACAGTGCTGCTGGAGTTTCTGGTCTTGTGACTGAAATGCTGCTTATGTATAAAAAGTTGATATCCCTGAATAGTGATTTTTGCTTCAGATCAATTTGACTGCGTTATCTCCCTGCTGATCAGCAGTGGGACCTTTGAAAAGATTATAATCACTGAGTTTTCCATGAAATACATGTATTTTGGTGGTTGGGAGTTTCCAGTGCTCAGGAAAGAGCTGTCCCAGAAACCTTAAATCCCCAAAGTGGCTAAGACACAGGGCACAAACCCTGTCCCTGACACAGTAGTAGTTGGCTACTACTTTCCAGTTCCAGCACCTAGCTTTGCAGCCAGTCCTGGGAAGCCACCGGAATATTTTCCCTAGGGACATGGAAATCTGGAGAAAACCAGCCTCCCTTTGGGAAAAACAAGCTATCACTGGGAGGTATGCGGAAAACTGCTGGCTTGGAAACAGAAGCACTGAGGTACCCCTCGGGGCTGCCCCCCTCTCAAAGCCCATCCCCAGATCTTGTGTGTGGGATAACAGAGGATCCTCTGGGGTGAAAAACAAAAGATTTGCCCTTAGCAGCCCTTCATTTCCCTCACGTTTTCCCTCCTGGCTCCTCTGAAAGGGTCCCGGGTGGGATGAAAAGGCCAGGCAGGCAGCGTTCCCCCCGCTTCTCCCTCCCAACAGCGGGAAGGAAGGCAGCCGCTGCCTCCATACCAACGCCATTCCCCTCAGCGGAACCGGGGGCGGTGGGCGCGGCGGGGTCGGCGGCGGGGTCCGATAAAGGCCGAAAGCCGCCACCGCCGACCCCGCCGCCCCCTTCGTCCCGTCCCGCTGAGGGCCGGAAAGAAGGCAGCTCAAAATGCACCGTCATGGGGTCTCTTTCGCGCCGCCCTGCGCTGGCTGTGTGTGTATGTGGACGGAAATTTGTCCAAATTTAGTCAGAGCACCACTTGTTGTATTTATTTATTTTTAACAGCCTAGGGAAGCGGCAGCGGGCCGAGCTGGTGGGGCGTTTTTCCTGGATGAAAGAGGAGGGATTGTACTTGAGGGGGGGAGAAGAGGCGCTGAGGGGAGGCTGGCGGGGCGGGAGCTGGCGCGGTAGAGGAGTCTGTGGAACAGAAAAGGACAGGTCGGGCGGGATCCGGTGTGGATGGGGAGGCAGATAAAAAAGCCAGAGCGTAAAACAAGCAAAGGCAAAGAGAAAGAAACACACTGGGTTGAAGCTGAGGAATGTGAGCTTTGCTGGGAAGGGCAAAAGCAGCAAGGCTACTATTCATCAGCTGCCATTCCCCTCGCAAATGTGGAGGAGGGTCCTTCGCCCCTCAGGGTGCCGGAGGACGCAGCTGCACAGCCTTCCACCTCCACCTCGATCCATCGCCTCATTCCTTGCTTGTGCTGCCCTCTGCTCATCCTGCCCAAAAACCAGGGCAAGGAAGCAGAATGGTGGACGGCCTGGTCACTATGGCAGAGTTGAGGGGAATGGGATGTCCTCTGCTGATAGACCAGCTGGGCTGGAAATGCGGAGCTGCACCCATGATTTGCTGTTCCTATGCTGTCAACAAATAACAGCAGGAAACCATCAAGTCCCTGCACCACTCATCTGTACACAAGATGGCAGTTTGCCACTGGCAGAGGTTAATCCTCCAGCTCTAATGGCAGAAGGACATGTGGAGTTACAGTGTTCACCAAGGCTGCTAATGAGCTTGCAGTAACATACATGAATGCACATGATGGGATGAGTGTCCTCTCTTTGCTTTTAATACAACCTGCAAAATTATGATGCTTGAATTAACCTCTTCCTGCATATATTCATAGAATCATAGAATAGTTTGGGTTGGAAAGGACCTTAAGATGATCTAGTTCCAACCCCCCTGCCATGAGCAGGGACACCTCACTCTAAACCCTGTCATCCAAGGCTCTGTACAACCTGGCCTTGAACACCACCAGGGATGGAGCATTCACAGCTTCCTTGGGGAAACCCATTCCAGTGCCTCACCACTCTCACAGTAAAGAATTTCTTCCTTATATAAAATCTAAACTTCCCCTGTTTAAGTTTGAACCCATTACCCCTTGTCCTGTCACTACAGTCTCTAATGAAGAGTTCATCCCCAGCATCCTTGTAGGCCCCCTTCAGATACTGGAAGGCTGCTATGAGGTCTCCACGCAGCTTTCTCTTCTCCAGGCTGAACAGCCCCAACTTTCTCAGCCTATCTTCATACAGAAGGTGCTCCAGTCCCTGATCAGCCTCGTGGCCCTCCCTCTGTGCTTGCTCCGACAGTTCCATGTCCTTTTTATGTTGAGGACACCAGAACTGCACACAGTATTCCAAGTGAGGTCTCACAAGAGCAGAGTAGAGGGGCAGGATCACCTCCTTTGACCTGCTGTTATGCTCCTTTTGATGAATCCCAGGATACAGTTGGCTTTCTGGGCAGCAGGCACACACTGCTGGCTCATGCTCAGTTTCTCATCAACCAACACCCCCAAGTCCTTCTCCGTGGAGCTGCTCTGAATCTCTTCTCCACTGATCCACTGATCTCTTCACCACTGATCCTGATCCACTGCTAGTAATTCTCAAATTCCTCTCCCTGACCAGACAGCACAAGAGCGAGTAGGGGTGGGGGGTTACAGTCAGTATATTGTAGCCATCCTCTGCTGCTTCTTCCCTTTCATACCTTTCCTTTGCTCCAGTGTGAGTTCTTCATGGGCTGCAGTCCATCAGGAAAATCTGGTCTGGTGTGGGTTCTCAAAGGGCCACAGTTCCTTTGGGAAATAAATATCAATATGGAAGTTTGGGGTGGCAAACAGATTAGAGGCGATCACCTCCATTGGCCTGTCTTCGGGTCTTTTGAGGACTGGATCTGCCATGCATTGAACATTTATGTGAATTCTAAAGAACCGTTTAATCTGGAAGAAAGTGAATATGCGGCCCTCTGGGCAGGTTCCAAGACCAGAGTGAATCTTTTTACCCTAAAAGAAAAAGGGGGAGAAAAGGGGAAAAAGAAATCGAGAAAGGAGGACGAGATTCCTATAACACCTCCCCCTTATATACCACCACCACCTCCGCCTGCACCTAGTGCACCCAA
>JAVHNF010092349.1:16317-28980 GCA_034783455.1 Micropsitta finschii
TTTGTACTTTTCTTTTGACTCTATTGAATTAGCAGATAAGTCTAAATTTTTCTTTTTGGAGGTTCATTAAAGTGTGCTTTAGCTGATGATTATTCTTCTATCCTTCAGTGATTCCGTAGCACTGAAGCGCACCGGAACCATATTCACTGGAACCATTAGAAGTCTTATGCTTGTAATGCTGCAGTGCCAGCTTATGGAAGCTGGTTATCAAGCTGTGTTTTTTCAAGGCTTACTTTTGTATAGCAACCATCACTGAAAAATGCATAATCAAGGTTATGTGGAACATTCTATCTAAAAAAAAAAAAAATCTTTTCCATAGAAATTTTTCAACTGGTGGTTGGCTGTGATGTTCTATAAACAGCAGCGCAAGAAAAAAAAAGGTTATGAGGATGTGAGTTTGATGCCTCAAGGTTATTGGATCTTTCTGTATCTAAGTTAATCATAGGTTCTGGTAAAGTTTTGTCTTAGTTAACTGTAATTTATTATTTTTGCCTTAGAGATCAGAATTTTCTCTTGTGTCTTTATCCTTGATTCCAGATGCATTGAAAAGTTGCTTTTAATTACCTAGAAGTCATCATTCTCAGCAAAAAGAGTGGATTCAAAATTCTTTGGTGTATAGTTATAGAATAATAGAATGCTTTGGGTTGGGAAGGACCTTAAGATCATCAAGTTCCAGCCCACCTGGTGGGCTGGTCACGCTGATGGTCACGCTGGTGACCCAGCGTGAGGGCTGGGGCACCTCACGCTAAACCATGTTGCCCAAGGCTCTCTCCAACCTGGCTGTGAACACTACCAGGGATGGAGCATTTGCCACTTCTTTGGGCAATCTGTTTGAGTGCCTCACCACCCTCACAGTAAAGGTATGTCTAACCTCAACTTTCCCCTGTTTGAGTTTAAACCCATTGCCTATTGTCTTATGTCCCTGATAAGAGTTTCTCTCCAACATCCTTGTAGGCCCCCTTCAGATTCTGGAATGCTGCTATGAATACTGTGCTGCTTTTGGTTAGTAGAAAGCAGCATCAGATTTTTTGCACAATTTATAAATCCAGATATATTTATTTTAATATTTGGTGCCTGAAAATAAATGTAGAAACAAGAGCAAAGGCTGTGTAGTTCATGGCCTTTCCTACTTGTATTCACTATGAAAATTCATGGAATGAAATATCCTCATAAAACTTCACTGAGTAATCTTCCTTTCTCCCTAAAATGTCCTTTTTATTTGTATGATATGAATCGTAGATTAATTTTAGTCTCTGATACAGTAGATTCCTCCCAAGATACTTAAGGAAAGATTTCCCCTGTTGAATGAATCTCTTCAGAAATGGCCATTTGGGAGAATTGGGTGACATCTGAAATCTGATTTAAAGTCTGTTAGTCACTTTAGGTTGTTAATATTGTTATCAATGGGGAGAAATAAACATATCTGGAAGATCTGTACTTTTGGAGAGTTTTGGTTTTGGGGTTTGTTTGGGTTTGGTTTTTTTTTTGGTGGTGTGTTTTTAGGTGAGAAGGTGCAAGATGCCTGAAGCATTGAGGTAGTCCAGTTCCTCTCTGCAATCTGTTGCACGTGGGCCCAGTCCCTGAGTCTGTGTGCTCCTTTGTCAGTTAGGTTTGGAAGGATACGCTTATCCAAGCTTGTCCAAGCAGTGTCTTGGCATCAGGCATGTTCCTTGGTCCCCTTCTGTCTCCTTCTGTATGCTATTGGACACTCGATGCTGAATAAGCCAAGACCTGAATGCCAAAATCCAAGACCTACAGTCACCCTTAATTGCTTACATACATTTCCTCAGAAGCCAGCTGTTTTAATCTCTCTGTAAGTGGTGACAAAAATTTAACTGCTTTGCAAAGTCGTATTCTTAACTACAGCAACTCCAATCGTAAAATATATGAGAATTACACACCTGGCAAACAAGTAACCTGGAGCACAGCCACTGCTAGCTGAAGCGTGTGGTTTTTTCCCTAGGAAGCATTTCTCTACCTAGAGGGTGGTCAAACACTGGAACAGGCCTTCTGGAGAGGTGGTTGATGCCCCAAGCCTGTCAGTGTTTAAAACACGTTTGGAAAATACCCTTACTAACATGCTTTAATTTGGTCAGCTGTCAATTGGTCAGGCAGTTGAACTAGATGATCCTTGTAGGTTCCTTCCAACTGAAATAGTCAGTTCTATTCCCTGGTGATTGGGAGGTTTCTCTATATATAACTGGGCAAAGTCTGTCGAGCACTCTGCATGTTACAGAATTAACACTTTACAGAGCAGCCAGAATGACATTCTCCAGGAAGAGAGAGACTCAGGTTTACACACCATAGCAAAAATGGCCCTGGACTCCCTTTTTTTTTTTTTTCTTCCCCTTTTCTTTTTGAACTGGAGTTAAAAATACATGGGAAGGGATTGGAGTTGTAGACATTTTGCCCACCAAGCCCTGACTAAGCTTTCCCAACCTGATCAAATTGAGGATGCAAGCTTTAATTTCATTTCCAGCTCAAGTTCGTGTTGTCACAGTGTTTTGATATACAGTGATACCCAGATTTGCGCAAAGTTGGGAATGAAAGGCTACTTTAGAAGTGAACCCCCAGCATTCTGTATTTATTTTTTAAATGAAATGCTGTTTTGAGTAACTACAGAATAAGTTCTTCCTTTGGCACTCCCTTTTGTGCTCCATTTAAGGTAGAAATGTTAAAGACGCATCCATCAGTCTTAAATATTGTGGGCTTTTAACTTGCTTATCACCCAAATGGGAATCTGAGTTGTCAGAAGCAATGTTGGGAAATACCAAGTTCACTTATAGTCTGTATACTTTCTATACCAATGGCTTGTATGTTCCTTAAATCTTCTAAACTCTTCAGAAACTGAATGTCCAAATTCAGTTTCTGCTTGCTTATTTGTATTTTTTTCTTAATTGTTACAAGTGCATTGCAGGAAAGGAGATACATTTTTAAAGGATATTTATTACAAATTTTGATGAGAGTTGTTTAGCCGAGTTCTTTCAAAAAGGAGGATGTGGTACCTTTTGCTCCCACCTTTCACTTCAGCCCTTGAAACAACTATATAAATTACAGAATACTGCACTGCCAGAGTGAGCTCAGCTACTGCATGTCTGGCGAAGATCTCCAGAAGTAAGCTGCTGGTATTTGCTGGTTGTAGGGGAGAGAAACAAAGTGTCTGTCCTGCTTCCTGGGTCCCCTTTTTGTCCTTCAGAAGGATGAAGGAAGAAAGGACTGCTTTATAATGTTGGATATTGTTTCTTAGTGAATGCCGAACTGGTTGCACACACTTACAGACATGTCCAGATACTACTAACAAAGAAATTCTTTTAAGTGAAGTGCCATTGACTTGCGTCATCATTAGCAAATCCGTTAACTGCCCACCTCGCTTTGTTCATCTTGGCCAACTTTCATCATGTTTGTAACATTTATTTTTTTCTCTTTTTTTATTCATTACTAGGTGTTCTGTGGAAGGAAAATACTAGCACAACACAGTGCTCTTGACAATGGCACAACTGTGCATCTTGTTTCAAATGTGAGCTAGTCAGCAAACTAATTCTTCCCCTCTTCTCAGCATTAAGGTCTTCAAAACAGGGAACATGGAAGCAGGCAGTCTTCAGAAGTAGTTTTTGCTTTTTTTTTGCATATGGAAACACCAAATAATACCTATTTAACATAAAAGTACTTTGTGGCAACTGCTGGTGCAGCCTGCAGTCAAAGGTGAAGTGCAGCTGAGAATTGTCTTCAGTTTTGATGCTTAATTGAAATAACTGCAAGGGTGTTTTGATTCCACATGTGGTGTGAAGAAGTCAGCATTATTACAGGAAGAATATTTTATTTATTTTAAAATACAATATCTAGAAAACCTGTTGCAAATCAGATAAAATCTTCCAAGTGCCTGGCTTTTGGAGCAGTGTCACATGTACTGCTTTACATGTTTAGATTTGTAATTATTTATTTATTTATTTTTAGAAATTAGGGGTTTGATTCTCTGAACACTCAGTAGCATCTTAAGCAACTGGGGGTTGTGAGGTTGGTTTTTCTTTTTCAGTTTTAATTTTCAATTCAGACAGTCTTTGGTAAATTACTTCATTTTCCGAAGTTAATTCAGCAGTCTTCTAAGTTCCAGTGTATCTACATACAACTTAAAGTTACTCCCTGAATCTGTTTTGGACTGTTGCAAATATGCAGATTTATTAGGAAAAGTGCCAGTTGAGGAAGCAGCCCCAGCACAGTATTACCTGAGAGCTTAACCCTTGCTACCACTTTGCTGTGCTGTACTAGCTCAGTGTTGCTTAACATTGTAAAGCTGAAGTCTTGTGGATTTCAAACAGCAAATCAAATGTGAAATGAGAATAATCTGATTGAGGCCTTCCAGTTTTTATTTCTAGAGGTTGGTGTGTCTAAACATTGGCCAGGACCAGATGCTTCAGAAGGCTCCAGAATTCAGTGACCGCCCCTAATAGTGCTTTCTTCTAATTCCCTGTAAACAAGGATTAGTTTAAAACACTGAAGCACAAATGTTTGTCTGTTGCATTATCCAGATTCTTTGAAACACTTCTGTTACCCTAATGTTTATACTTTGACTGATTTAAAGATACAGTGGGATTATTTTAAGTAGCGAATTTTCTGTGCGCTATCTGCTAACCACAGACTGTGTCAATGCTAATGAAACACATTGGGTTTGCTGTGAATGAGTCACATAAAACCTTGCTTAGCCAAGCTGTGAGATCTGAGAATGTATAAGAGAAGAGACAAAGCAAAAACAAGTAAATCAAAATTGTAAGTATTTCTCAGTAATGAAGAATGAGACACACGCTTACAGAACATGCACTGAGTGACACTGTTGTATGTGGACACTAACAAGCCTTAAAGATTCACAGTGACCTTAGATGCAGATTTTAAAGTTTATCTTTTACTGGTTCTTCTCAGAAAACTGTATTTTTACAAAGCAGGGACTCCAAACCATCTTTCCCCCCTCAGTGATCAGCTTTCTGCTGATCATCTTTCACATGAAGAAAAGGGGAAGAAATGTGAATACAGTAAGAACTAGAAATAACCTGTTCATAAATAAAATAAATTTATTTGCTAGAATAAAAAAAAAAAAAATAGCAGTTCTCAGATATTTCTAACCTGCCTTTCTAAGTGAAAGCTTATTGAAATCTCTAGGTTTTGAATGTCAGTGCCACTGAACAGTCTAGTCATCTTTCCAACCTCTGTTTCCAGTTGCTTCTAGGGATATTCTGTTATCTTGGTGCTTTCAGTAGTGCTGACACTATCTTGTAGCAGTGGTTAAAGATGAAATGTTTGCTGATTTTATTATCTGTCAGCTGCCTGTTAGAAAAATGATGCAGAGTCTCCTGTTCTCTGAAAATACACATAGGCCTTAGGAGCATGTCACTGAAAAGAAGGTTTCTTTCTCTTGCTTTCTTCAGGACATGCTGCTGCTACCTTTATAAGCTGAAATAATTTGCATTGTGTTGGGTTTGGTTTTTTTTTTTTCCCCTCAAAATCCCAAACATGTAAATTGTTACTGCAGTATATTGTGTAACAATTAATTCTGTGAGGGTTTCCTCCCTAGTCCTGAAAACCAAGATTTGTTACCTGGATCTTTCCTGGGTTTTTTTTTGTTTGTTGTTTTTTTTTTTTGTTTTGTTTTGGTTTTTTTTTTGCATATAGAAACCAACTTAGGAACCAACTTATATGGGGCAGTTATATCCCTCTAAATCGTCAGTCAGTATTGGCAAATGCTGGGGTAGAGAGTTGTGTAGTTGTGGGAAACCTGTAAATTGGAATTTGCTCAAATAAATTTGGTGAAAACCAGAAGATTTTAGAACTTCAGTGTTAAGAGCATTATATATCATGTTACTTGGACAAAGATCAATGTCTATAGGACACGTTTGAATAACAAGAATCCTGTTTTCTTCTGTCATTCATACTAAAACCAGAAACTATTTAAGGAGAAAAAGAAGTTCTAATTACTTTTTTTTATAGATACCAAGTAATGTTGTGTGCTTCATCTGCTTTGAATTAGCGTGGTACAGTACAGAGCTCGACCTAAAGTTTTCAGAAATCTTTATTGGCTACTAACCTTCTAAAAGAAGATGGAGGTAGAAGAATCTTTTGAAAGATGACTAAGTAAGAATTAGTTGGAAGTAACACTCTTCTCAACCATGAAATTCTTAAATTGTTTTAAATTGCCAAAGGCTTAAGACACTTTTAATTTAGCATTTATTACTGATGTTTCAGCTGTTCTGATTTCACAATCTCATGCTGTCTGTAAAACCTGTTACATAGATCTTTTACATTTTTCTATTTAATCTGTTTTCTAAGTGTTAGTGAGCTTGATTGTGGAAAAGAGTTCATAGCCTCATTAGCATCGTTATACAAACAGCAGATCTTGAATGCACAATCAGTGGGAAAATTACTTGTGCTGCATTGTAAATGACATCACCTTTGCTGGACCACAGATGTGATTCCATCTGGCAATTCATGTGCTGCTAATGAATAACAACACTCAAGTCTTTCAGTATTCTTTGATCAGTAGCATATAGGGACATACAAATACTAGTCTTAATAACTGGGAAAGTCTGGTGCAGGTGAGATGAGAAACCCAGATGTCAGTAAGTTCATGTTGGAGCCACACAGGAGTTAGCATCTTGAAACTGTGTCCAATTTCCAGTGCTCTCTGGACCACTTTCTCTAGAGTCAACCTAGATGTAAAGATTTTCCTTGCAACAAGAGACTGTATGTAGGTGACAAAAAATCTGATTTGAAAACTGAATGTTTTCAATAATAAAATAATGTTTGACATGAATAACTGAAACCTTGAGCCTAGAAAGCTTTTCATTGGTGAAGAATTTCATGCTGATCAAACAGTAGGAATATGACTTAAGTGAAAGAAAAAAGTTACTTTCTTATTGTAGGTAGTCTGTAGGTTTGAGTCCTTTTACAGTATGTGTATGTACACTTGCTCATTACTTTTGAAGACATTACTGACCAAGTAAAGTTTTGGTTTTTTTTAACCTCAGACAACATTTCATCAGTAATCTCATGTTGTCACTTTTCAGATACCAACTGATCATGAAGGAGTTTCATGTACCTTGTCTACCTGTGGATTAGGACTTAAACCGGAGTGACACACATGTGGTGTTTGAAGTAGTTTTCCACAAGGAGGGAAGGCTGTGTGTTTTGCCCTGTCTTTCCATAGATGAGGGTATGCCAGTGGGCCCTGGTATCATTTGGATTAAAGACTGCAGATGTGAGATTGCCAGAAATGAATACTGGAGGTTTTCAGTTCAGGTCTCAAATGGAGAATATTGGAGGAAAACGAACTCTGTAAGCCATCTGAAATGTCTTAACCTTTTATTAGATATTAATAGGGTATAGTGTTGCAGTGTTATTTAGGGCAGACGTATATAAATTATAAAACAAAAGCAGGAAGCACGCTTCTTTCATGCCTTTTAATAAATGCACAGTATAGCGTAACACACTATTTAAGTGAGTGCAGTAGAATCCAATTGATTATTTCTTTGGTATATTCCTTTTTTTTGGTATATCTTATAAAGTGCCGCCCTCCCTCCCTCCTCCTTTCTGCCTGATTTGCAAGCTGAAGTCATGAGCTGCATCATAGATTCAAGTATAAAGTCAGGAGCTGGTTCATTCCAAGCTAGTGTATCCTGTCTGGGAATCAGGAGTCTAAATTAAAAATGCCTTATAAAATAGCATATATTTGGAAGCTTTGTTCTCTTAAACCCAAGCCGTCTGTTGACTGACGTTAGATGATCCAGAAGCAGATGCTGCAGCAGCTATTTGTTGATTTAGTTGCTATGGTGACATGATACATTCGTGTACAGCAGGAAGCTCACTGTACGTTGGCTAATTTGATAGGAAGGAAGGCTTGAGGTAGGTATTGCTGACTATATTGTTAATTGATCCTACCTTTCACATCCTGCCTCCACACGCTTTGTGGATGCACAGCTACAGAGGAAGGCAAAGGAAGATACTCTGGCGTGGCTCTAGGTTAAGGTGCCCTGTTAAAAGAAGGGGGGGGAGGCAGTGCTCAGCACATCACTGAAGATTGCCTCAGTGTTGAGTGAATGGAAAAGATTGGAGCAGCCGGAGTGGTGACTATTGAATCTTCCTTCATCCTTTGTCACTGTGGTAGCACCAGTTGAATGAGAGAAATAAAAGGATGCGAGCAACAGTAAGTCAAAGTGCTAAGGTTTTCGAAATGGGTTAGGAGATAAATTGTGTCACTAATTAACATCTCGATTGGAGCTGTTAGTGCAGAAAAATGTAATTGTTCTAAATATTTGCCCTAATGATGGAGTATAAATGTGACTCTGCCTGGAAGCTGTGTTATATTCTAGTTACCCTTTTCCAGAAATACACCCTTTTTTAATCTTGTTGCTGACAGACTGTTAAAGATGCAGTGTACATCTTACAAAGAGCTTGGCTGTACCACCCTCTTAACGGGTTTAATTAAGTGTTTTAAAAATGTTTGAAGTCAGAATGACCAAGAGCATTAAATACAGTGTTACCCTAAATTCACGAAATGTTCAAAACATGAATTTACCCTTGTCTTTTGAGCTACAAATCTTCTTGTCAGTACTGCTGGGCTAATTTGAGTTGCAGTAATCTTAGACAAACCACTGCTGTCTCTTTTTTATGTTGATAATTCATTTAGAAATATCGTTTTGGTAAAGTGTTGCCATTAGCTGTGATTTTTTTTTGCTGACAATCATTTGCTACTAACTCAGCACGTGTAACCTTATAATGCTAAATATATATGTTTTCAGATTAATAAGAAACAAAACCGAAAAAAACCCAGCCCCTCTTGTGTCTTTTGTACAACTCAGAAAATATAATTGTTTCTGCTGGTGCAGAAGTGGATTGTGATTTGATTTTCCTTAAATTATGGTTTCAGAGGTCCAGGGAAGTGTTTTGGAACACTTCACTCTCTTGTTTTCTAGGAAGTTAGTTTGGAAGGAAAAAGCAGTATACCTTACAACCCTCAATACAGCACACGTTCCCCCCCGCAACCCACTCCAGGATGAGAGAAGAACAGAACTCTGCTTTTCAGTCATACTGTTTTGCTCCAATTTGTTATCTTTCTTGTTGTACAGAACAGTCGTTTACTGCGTTATTTTGTTTAAAAACCTGCTTTAACCACAGTTGCGATATACTCTTAATTTCTTCATACTTCATATTCATACTCATAATTTCTTCATATAATAAAAATATATGATTTTAGCAATGGATAAAATTAAGTTATCATAGCTTTCTCCCCCACATTCTCATTGCCTTCTTAGTTCCCCGCATTTTTCAATATCTTAGTACATATGCCAGACTATGAACTGACTTTGCTAATAAAGGACTGCTTTTTCATTTTAATTTTTTGTTATGCTATATTTAGTGTAGATCTATTAGCAGTGTTCTTATGTGTATTCAGAGGCTTTTAACTAGGCTGGAAAAATTGGCTGAGATCTCACTCATTCTGGAAAAACATGTAAATTCAAAGTGTAACTTCTTTGAGAGGAAGATATCAAGTAACCCATTCAGTTCCTCTGCCCTTAAACTGTGAGGTGGGGGGTGGCCAGGGAAAGGGAAGGATTCCAAATATCCCTTTACACTGAAATTCAATCCAGTTCTTTGGTTTTCTTCCCTTTGTGGCAGTAGACAGTGCTAGCCTGTGGAGAGAACAGAGTACCAGTTCTCATATAGGCTTATCCCACAATTTCACACATAACACAAAGTATTTAATGCATTTTTGTTCCTTTAGCCTCAGCCAGGATTAACAGAAATTAACCTTTTTCTTTTCCCCTTCAGGCTGGTAGTCCTTCATACTGAAGGCTGTGAGAGCTAAGATTTATTATTTTTTTTTTTTTGGGGGGGGCAGGGGGGAGCTCAGTGTCTGTAGACTTTTCTTTATAATGCAAATGCAAACGCAAACATACTTCTGTCATATTGCAGTAACTCTAAAATGGTAGTTTCAATCTTTCAGCTAAGACTGTGCTCATTGGAAATAAAGCCATAGGTATTAGGAAAACCAAGTATTTTGAAATGATGTTGTATATTCAATAGCTAATAATTTCTTCTACAGACAGATAAGCTTTTGGGTATGAAAGCATTTATTTGGCCAACACAATTTGTTACCTGCTACAAAAGAATTGAAAATGTGGCTGTGAATACTGAACTCGTAAACAAAATTTTGCTGTATCTGAATTGAATCTCTTGATGTTTGTGTGGGCTTAGAAGAGTTAGAAACTATTTCAGTCTGATTCTTTTAGAAATAAGAGTATTATTTGACCAGTAGCTGTAAAATATGTAATACTCAAAATCATCCTTATGTGGTAAGGATGAGCTAGGCTGTCTTCCACAAACCTTATTCAAATCTGACTTTCAGAAACTTCCCCATAACTTTATGGAGCAGGATGGAGGAGAAGTTTAGCAACTGTTAATTCTGGATTTGTTTTGTTTTGCGCCTATGTGAAAAATCATCTAGTGTACTTCTAGACACAATCATTTGTGGTTTGGGTGGCTTAGGGCTTTGGGCTTTTTTAAATTCAGACTAAATTTAAACTTACAGAACCTAAAAAATAAATTAAAAATATCTGTTCTATATATTAGCAATAATATAATTTGTTTATATAGTTCTTTTCCAAATCAAAACCTTACAGAACCGCTGCATATATGTATTGAATAGAAGTGGCAAAATATTTCTGAGATGCTGGTTTTTTGCTGGCTGTATCTTGTCTGCATGTGTATTTGGGGAGGGAGCTTGTTCTGTAGCATTTAAGTTGTATTCAGACAGCTGCTTTTGCACATGTATAATAGTGAGCAAAAGCAGAAAAATATGTCAAACTTGCTATGACATATTTTTAGTAAGTTTTTAGAGCTCATTGACTTCTTTCAGGTTGTACTTACTTGCTTTTCTTCTGTCCATAAGGACAAAAATACTTTAGACTTTTAATTGTATTTAAAGTTTCTGCAGTGGAAAGACACTGCTTTAAAATAGTGAAATAACATGCTGGTGGATTAGTCCTAAACTATTTTGATTTCCTGCCATGTAAATCTTTTACCTCACCTATGGCTCTTCTCAGGATGAATCCAATTTTTCAATTGTTACTTCATGATAACATCCGTAGGTTTTATTTTGGTCTTGCTTACTAATCACCTGATGGAGAGCAGTCATTAATTGTACAAGCCTATTTATAGTTTATCACTTGTTTTGTGACTGAGAACACTGGGAAAATATTTCCTTGCTTGCTGTAATGTAAATACGTGTTTGTGATGATGCCTTTCTTTCCTTTCAGCTGACTGAAATTATTTTGAAACCTAACAATCTGCTAATATATCACTACTTCCAGTAGTAGGGTTGGAAGTACAAATAGAGATGCTTGTAGAAGTGTGTCTCTTTCTGACAGAATGAAGAGGTGGGTTTAATTGTTATTTCAGTGAATTTAATGGGATTTGGGACCTTAATCAGTGTGCAAGCAAACATATGCAAAGCAAGATTAGGTAGCTCTGTGTTTTAAATTCCATTCTGTGCCTCACTGTGTTCCATTGAAGAAATACCTTAACCTGCATATTCATCTGGTGCAAGCGAAATGTTAGGCTGCTTATGTGGAAGTAGTCTGTGTCCATAAAAACAAGGATTAGTGAAATATAAATCAGCTACATTTTGTATCATTGCCATTCTGCTTTTAAAAGACATTGCTGTGACCATATTGGTGAGAGCAAAATACCTCTAAGAGTCTTATTTTGGCTTCTGCAGCCTCTGCTTCTTGCTGATAAGTTGCTTCTAGACTTTGCTGGAGATAAGTGTTAGCATTTAGCCTTAAGTTTTTTCCTTTTTTGTGAAGCAGCCCTCTGAGTCAAGGTGGCTGCAGCTCTGCCTTGCACAGATCTCCCTTCTACCTTTTGTTGCTTGTATTATTAGCCCTACAGGCTAATGACTGCAGCCATTTTTATCAGATTCATTTCTTGTATTAGAAATAAGCTGAAGACATGGAAAAAAAGAAACCTTCAACTCCTTTCCTGGTTCAGTCTGCAGAAACATCCTAAAGTTTCTCTTGCAGATAGTGAAAAGTTTACTGAATAAAAATAAAAAACATTGAGTGTTCACCTCTTGAAATGTTTTGTACTGCCTTTGATTCTTTAGATGAAAAATGAGAATACTTTCTCATCCTACTAACACTGATGTAGTAAAGCTAAAATGAGGTCTTCAGATGGAATTATTGTTAAATTATCATTATAGCTGTTGATAGTTGTGTGTCCAGTCAGTGTTGCATGTCTCTGTAGGATGTGATCATACTACTTAAGCTACAATAAAGTGATATTTTAATTTGGAATTCTTCAGGGAGTGAAATATTATAAAATAGTTTTGTATAGAATTGTTGTATTCTAAGAGTGTATTTATTATATAAGGCCAGTTCAGATTGTGATTTAAGGTGAAGGACAGATTTTCAAAGTTAATTAAGAGGTTGTCCCTTAAGTAGTCCTTCAAAAAGGCAAAAAGTTGCAATGCTGCTTCAGACAACTCTTGGGAATTGTGTATATATTAGTAATTTAAGTGTGCTCAGGAATGTTCCTGGAGACCGAGGAGAGGCTGAAAGAGCTGGGTCTCTTCAGCCTGGAGAAGAGGAGACTGAGGGGTGACCTCATCAATGTTTACAA
>JAVHNF010092358.1:4441-14490 GCA_034783455.1 Micropsitta finschii
GGGCTGTTCAGCCTGGAGAAGAGAAGGCTGCGTGGAGACCTCATAGCAGCCTTCCAGTATCTGAAGGGGGCCTACAAAGGTGCTGGGGATGGACTCTTCATTAGGGACTGTAGTAACATGATAAGGGGTAATGGGTTAAAACTTAAACAGGGTAAGTTTAGATTGGACATAAGGAAGAAATTCTTTACTGTGAGGCTGGTGAGGCACTGGAATGGGTTGCCCATGGAAGTTGTGAATGCACCACCCCTGGTGGTGTTCAAGGCCAGGCTGGACAGAGCCTTGGGTGACATGGTTTAGTGTGAGGTGTCCCTTCCCATGGCAGGGGGTTTGGAGCTAGATGATCTTAAGGTCCTTTCCTACCCTAACTGTTCAATGATTGTGTGATTCTAAAACTTGAGCCAGGCGCCCATTTAACATGCATGCTATATTTATAACTTCAAATATGAATTAAAATATGGGAAGAAAAAATTGTAAATATAAAATGTTTTAATATACTGATTTTTAAATTATTTTCATACAACAGGAGTAAAGAGTTCGTCTATTGGATACAGGTTCATTCTGCCTTCAGTGTCATACTCTCAGAGCACCTTCTGTTATTGAACAAGCAGAGAATTTAGTATCAATTGTAAGCTGTTGAGATTGTGTCATCTGCTGACAATCACAATGTGGACACATGTCGTTGTGTATATTTTTAAAGCTGCCAAAATAAATATACCAGGCACTTGAAGCATTAGACAATGACATTTGGTTACCCCTCATTCCCAAGGGACTTTTTTGTTTTCAGACTTCCATAAAAAGAAATTTTACACCTGCTGAGTAAAGTCAGAGAAACGAAGCCGCAGACTGTGATATTTTTTCAAGGGTTTTAAGTGATCTCTTATTTATCCACAGTTCAGACAATGAACAGCTTTGAAGAGAGGAATGCAAAATGATATGCAGGCCGATCTACAGTGTAGGGAGCTGATTTATGGTCTGGTTTGGCTGAGCTTCAGATCAAATACACTACATCATTTTCTCCATGTTAGAACTTCTTAGCACTAAAAATTCATGATACTAGCTGACTGAGAAATTGTTGTCCTTATCAAAGAGAGATGTAGTTCCTAGATAATGGAAAATATTAGCATCTGCGAATAACAGTTTATTTATCAGATTAGTGTTTTGTGACCGACCGCAGCTGCGTACCTTGACTGTGAATGAATCCTCAAAATGCTTTCTGTCCTCTGCCAACATCAGCTTTTTCTTGTTCAGCTTCTGCTTTAGCCAGTTGCTCCATGAGCACTTCTTATGTCGTACCTTCTTTGTAGCCGTGCTGTAGGATGGGCAGAACTGTAGGTCATCTGCATTACACTAGCATTTGACTCTGTCTGCACTTCATTTTATAGTTGCTTGGTGAAAAGACAGTGAAATAAATGGTCCTTCTGAGAATATACAGATGCAGAGTCTTAGTTTCTTCCACTGCTCCTTGAACATGTGTGTTTAAAGTCAAATCCATTGATTCTATTCTTAAAACTGTGCTTCTTTGAGGTAGGATGGCAGTGTCATACAGCTTTCCAAAGTAGGTATACTGTTTTCATCATTTTACTGTCTTTTCTCTCTTCCTATTTCCCAGCCCCTATATTATTATTATTACTATTATTATTAATATTATTAATACTATTATTAATGTTATTATTTGATTTTTTATTATTATCATTATCATAAAAATATTTAAGACAGTAGAGAGGAAAAGTGAGTGAAAGAATGCAGTTAGTTTTTCATGCAAAATCAGACTTGGAATAAAAATAAAATACACACAAATATAGAAATACAATTCCTTTTTCTCCAGGTGGAAAGAGAATATTTCCCATCCACTGAATTCTGCTTTATTTTAAAACTCATGTTATTTTTTTGACCAGTTTAATTTCTTTTACTTATCCGTTCCTACTTTGATGCTGGATGCCACAGTCTGCAAAGCTTTGCTGTCCTGGAAGCCATATAATGTCCTTTTTCGATGTCATACCAACTTACTGTTGAATTAAGGCTACCTAAAGTCCATGCCAGTGATGCTTCCAGGTGATGCTTCCAGGAGTATTGAAGAGATCTTTCAGTACAGCAGCATTTTTATTGTCATCTTTTTTACATCTGTAGGAATATGTAATTCTACTAATTAAATGTTAAACATAGAGGACAGTTTAAGACTGGGAGGAAAGTCTTCGTGAAATGCATAAACCACAAAGGAATAAGATGTTGCTATGATATTCTCTTTCTTTCCCCCCCGGTCTAGTGAGCTTATCCAAATCACGAAATTCTGTGTTAGACTGATTTGTTCAAGAGCATAATACAGAAATTCATGCTTCAGAGTCAGTCAAACCCTTGGGGGTCTTGACTTCCTTAAGAACAATTGACCTGGACTAGGTTTCTAGGATTTCATTAGGATCATTCTTTTGGAGAATTAGGAAATCACAAGGGATAAGGAAGAAATGAGACTTTTCATCTAGGCGATGCTGTCTTCTTGATTATGAAGTCGCTGTTTCCCCTTGGAGGCCTCCCAAATGCAGCCCTCTTCCTCCTCCTCCCCCTCCTACTCTGTCTCAAAAATAGTTACCAATGATTGCTTCCTCTTGTTGCTGAATAGTAATAGCTGTGGAAACGACCAAAGCTTGTTAGTGGTGTTACTACTCACTGATGTCTCCTTTAGTCTTTTGGGGATGGTACAATAAGTTTTACTACTTACTGGCCTTGTCATAGCTATCCTGTGTTTCCCTGAGACTTGGGGAAGGGCTGTGGAATGTCAGGATAAACCTCTCCTTTATTGGCTTCTCATTTTTTGGTAACTTCTTGACTTCTGTTGTCATGGGCTGCTGGGGGATGGATAACTTGGGCAGGAGGAAAGTATTTATGTAGTTTTCTGTGGAAGCTAACAGTTTGAGCTTTTGCAGCATACTTTTTACCTACATAAGAAATTATGTTATTTGAAGGTTTAGGACATACTTGTGTTAAAAGCTTCCAGGATATCAGTATCGAAGCTGTAATGTCTCAGATGCAGCTACAATATAGTCTTGCTGCATGCTGCAAACCTGCTTGTTTGCAGAGTTGCATGTCATGGAAATTTGTGCTAGGCAGCTAGGACTAAATGAGAAAAAAAAATGATTTTTGCATATGGATATGTGTTTGCACACCAAATGTAAAGGTAGCCCTGTGGGCTGCTTTTTCCTAACTCCTTTCTGCTATAACAATTACAATTAAAACATAAAGCAAAATACTGCTATTTTTTCCCCTTCGGCTCCCATAGCTCCACCCCATTTTATTATATTAAAGAGACATGTTCACCTAAGCTGTTTAAATACTCTTGCAGAAAGCATGCTACAGTATGTGTTGTTTGTTTTGGCAAATGGCATGCATTTATGTTGTTTCTCATGCAAACGGTTATTTCATATGTACTCTGCTGGGTTTAACAATGATTAATGAATACTTTCTGTAATTCTACAGTCATCAATAATAACTATTTTCCTTCAGAATCTAATACAAACCTGAGGTAGGTTTAATGTGTACATATGATCTTTATTAATAATATTAATGACACTATCTGACTTTTTCCTTTCTTAAAAGTAGAAATGTTTTTGCTAATTTTATACTTAATAGTCAGTAGCATATTCAGAATGCAGATTCCAATTCTGATGAGATCAAATATCCATGTTCCATTATGTGTATTATGCAAATAAAAGATGCAGAACTCATTTTAAAAGAATGAATCATGACAATAAATTATAAATCATTCCATGAGCTTTCTATCACTGCAGCTTTTTGGAAGCTTTGTCTGTATAATTTGCTCTCTTGTACCTTGATGAATATTTCCTTCTTAAGACTGTAATGTCAGCCAAATGAAGCAACAGAGCATGTTAATTCATGTTTAAAGCAAGCATTCAGTTATCATCTTGCAGCACCACTAATTCAATGCTGAAGACTTCTTTACTACCTGTTATCAATTATAAATGAAAAACCAAACATGCTGTTAAGAAAAAGCAATACTTACTTGAGAAGGATTCTGCAAGATCTGTTCCTCTAGTTCACAGATTGAAATGATGGAGCCAGATTTAGAAGTAGCTTATTAGGTGCATGCTGCTTCAACAGTTACAGCTTTTCTATTTTTTTAACTGAAAGACGGGATCATTTTCTTTCAATGAAGCCAGCATAGAATGATATGCTGTCCATGTTGCTATGATAGCATAAACTTGCAGAGCAAAGTCAAGCAATTGCATAATGATTTACCAAGGGTCATTCACTACCAACTTACCAGTGCTTAAATGTGTAGTTACAAATTTTAACAGCACCAAGGCGGGTCATGGTATGTTACAAATGCAGGAAATTACTAGTTAGTCATGTACACTTAAGATTGAAAGTGATTGAGTCAGTATTGTTTGTGAATATAAATAGACAACTGGGTAGAGCCAAAATCTTTAACTGAAACACCCACTGAATTCCCTTAAGAGGGGAAAAGGCTCTGATTACAATCAAAATTCAGTACCTGCTACTCTCCACCACTCTGGTGGCTGCATACTACTTCTAGAGCTTCAGACCCAAGAAAGGAATGCAAAGAACTGCTCTGCCCCAAAGGGATCACACAAATGTGAAAAACTAAGTATTCTATTTTGCCTCTGATATTTGGGATACAAAATTTTAAGCATCACATTTGTGAATGTACACAAACAATGCAACTATGAAGCATGCAATTATTATTATAAAATCACCCACATGTACCTACATATTTAATAATAAAGCCATACACAGTTGTGGAGTTTTAGTGATATCACCATTTAAAGTATTTAAATATTTTTTTAAAAATTGTGCCTGTGTAAAACCCAACACAAATGTGTACATCATGGTGCAATAGACAATTATTTCTGTAGTATTGCACTGCAGAGAAGAGACCATTCTTTAAATCTATCCTGGATTTTGAAACATACTACTTCAAATTGTCTGTTCCCCAAGTATGCTTTTGGATAGGGATACATCTCTGATGTGTTTACCCATTGGTAAGTACTCTGAGTAGTCAGCTTTTGGCTTGTCCTGATTTGGCTTGTCCCAAAGACTGGACCTTTCATCTCCATGTGAAGACAGAGGTAACCTGTTTTCACCCATATTCTGCATCATTAGCTTGCCAGCCTGAGGTGGGGAGATGACCAATGGTTAGCCACACCTCTGTGCCTTGACTTTTAAAAAAAATGGTGTTCGGAAAAGGGAATGATAATTCATTATGTTAAGTTATTGCACTGGTGCAGTTGAATTTCTACATGCATCCCAGAAAATAGTGGGCATTCTCAGGAGCTTCCCCTTACAGTTGGTCCTCATGAGCTGTCAGGAGATTTGGGTTTATAGATCCCACTGAATTTTGAACACTGAACAATGCACCAGACCTGGGTGTTCAAGGAGGCAGACCTTCCCAGCAACCTAGGGGCAAACTCAACTGCAGCACCTCCCTTTCTCCACAGAAAAAACAATAGACCTTGTTTCTTTAAATGCCTCTAGGCTGACACTGAACTTCAGCACTCATTGCTTTTAATAGCTGCAAGATACAGACATAGAGCAAAAGTGTTTAATTTATGACTCACGGTGGCTTCAGTAGTAGAATAGTTCTCATGTAGCCACAGGACCTTGTAATTGCATCCCTGCTTGTGTTCCCATTTGCTTTAACCACTGGTGATATGGGAAATGTTTGGCTGCTCTTTATTCTGTTTTATTTATTTATTTTTCCAGACCATCAAGGCTACTGCATAACTCTATAGCTGTTTTTCGCATGCTAAGATCTTTTGGCTAGCAAATTCTTTCCCTCAGGCTCCATTTACATTAGAAGCAGACTAGTGAGCTCAAGCCAAATACAAATGGTAAGTAATTATGTGTCAGGATCTCCAAGACATGTATGGGGAAGGGATGAAGAACACTGCATTTCTTATGAGAAATGGCATTTTTTTTCCAGTGCTCTGACATGAAAGAAGAGGAAACATGGTTTCATTTGCAGATTTTGCTTTTGCCAGTGCCATACTTACATCTGTCAGGTTAGAGAGACAAAATATGGCCCAGCCTGGTGTGTATACCCTTTTTTCCTTTGCGTCTTCTGGGTGTAAAAGTGTTTTTTCCAGGTGTTAGTGGTCAATTACAAACTGACCCAACAAAATTCCAGTCCCAGCTTCAAATGAAACTAATGTGGGGCAGAGAAACTCCTCGTTGAAGAAAATTCCTGTCATGAACTAGAAATAAACTCTTATTTCCTACATCCTTTTCCATTTCTCTATCTTCTTGGTTTACTTTTCCTTTTGCACATTATGCAGTGCTGTACCAAAGAAGTCTCCATTCACTTTGTGCCTCTCCTTGAGAAGAGTTTCCTCTGGAATCCATAATCCTATTGTGAATTCCTGTACAGGATATATGAAGCATTTCAGAATGAATGGCTGGCACAGCCACTGAGCTTGGGGAAAGGTACAGAATTTATGATCACTAGCCTGACTGAGAAAACAGTAATATGATTGATTCTAAGTATATCTTGCAGAACGCTGCTATCTCACCACTCGTTCTTTTTCTTTTTTTTTTTTTTTTCCCTTTTCGTCCACCTCCTCCTTCTCTCAGGAAAAATAATTGCTAACAATATCCTCAGCAGCAGCAGGAAAAGAAAGCACAGTCAAGGATCAACTTGGAATTTCTGCAGTAATATGGCTGGTGTCCGTGGTCTTGCCCTTTTATGGGGTGTGAACTGGGTATTTTAAAACTCATTCATGAGAGGAGTAGGTCTGAGAAGGATGAGAGAATGAATGCAATGAAGCACGTATTTCTAAAAGTTGGTACTCCAAAAGGTAAAAGACTGATACCACTGTTCAGATCATCATTGGCTGTATATCTTAATTTGTTGGTAGTTGCATGTGGACATGACACAATTCTTATTGCACCCAACAAAATAAGAACTCCAACACATTTCAGTTCAACTTGAATGAGTAACAGGGATTGCCACAGAAACACTGTTGTGTAACTTCCAAGTATTATCTAAGTGCCTATGAAGAAAGAGTGCATCTTCAAGTGATCTCAAATAATACATGTGAAAACAGTAACAATACTTGAAAGATTAAGTAGAAGCTTTGGAAAGTTTAGCACCCATTACTACCACCTTCTTACAGTTCCACCTTCTTTCAGTGTCATGTTTTAAATCCCTATTGTCACAAATACTCATCACCTCAAATCTAGATACAAAATAACCAAAGTTAGAAGCCAGAAAACTATTCAGTGCAAAATAAAGCATTACTCTTAAGTAAAAGACAATAGTTTTCTCTCAAACAAACTACTATGGAGTGTGATTGCTTTGTGTTTGACCTGTAGTTTGCCCTGTGTATATCTCTTCAATGGCCTTGGAGAAAGTCACTCTGTTGTTGACTGGAGTGGCTCATTAGGAGCAGAAGAAAGGATTCATCCTGCAAATTGTTTACATTGGTGCAGCAGGAACTTTGGACAAACAAAAAGTCAGCCCTTTAAAATGAAAGATCTGGCTAAAGCTATTTGCTGAATTTGGCCTCAGTCTACAAATAACCTCAGCTGCTCTGAACCTGCATTTTTAAAGAAAAAATAAAAATTCTCAGCTTGTATCTTGAAGACCTAAGTTGTATCTTGGCTGAGGGATTATTCTGTCTTTCTAAGACCACTGGGATTGTTCAGCAAATCAATATGTCTCATCTGGCTGCAGTACTCATCACTCTGTCAAGTGTAATCAAATATGGGGAGAGGAGAATTGAGATAACCTTGAGAGAAGGGGTGTACTGCAAATTCAAGCAATATATAGCTAGTTTCCTTTCACATATCCACTAATCTTTTCTCCCACCATATTTACTATTCTCCACACATGGCCTGCTATCTGCACATCAGTCATGTTCAACTTTCAGCAGTCTGACTACTGCACACCTACACACAGATTCCCACAGTCTTCATCCATTTCATGTTTGCATCATCATCTAAACACCTTTATGGAAAGCATAGCATACACAAAAAATTAATTTTGTTAATGAGTATTGTTGTGGTTTAAGCCCAGCTGCCATGCAGCCCGCTTGCTTGGGGAGGAGAATCGAAAGAATATAACTCCCATGGACTGAGATAAGAACAGTCTAGTAACTAAGGCATAACACAAACCACTGCTGCTAGCACCAATAATAATAATGGAAAGGGAAATAACAAGGAAAGAGAATACAACCGCTAACGACCCACTGACCGATACCCAGCCCAACTGAGCAGTGATCTAACCCTTCTGGATAACTGCTCCCAGTTTTGCATCCTGGGCATAATGTGCTGTGGTATGTAATACCTCTTTGGCTAGTTTGGGTTAGTCGTCCTGTCTCTGCTTCCTCCCAGCTTTCTCTCCTCCCTGGCAGAGCATGAGACTCACAGAATCCTTGGTCAGAGTAAACATGACTTATCAACAACTAAAACCATCAATGTTATCAGTGCTGTTCCCAGGCCAAAAGTCAAAACCACAGCACTGCACCAGCTAGTAAGAAGGAGAAAAATGACTGCTACTGCTGAACCCAGGACAAGTATGTTTGTGAGGAAACTACTCTTTCACTGGGACACAGTTGATTGATAGGTTAGATTTTGTGTTCCAGTAAAATTTGCCTCTTCTATGAAAAAGAAACAAAACCAAAACCCAACCCCTAAAACTCCCAAACCAAAAACCGACCATGTAAATGTCTCATTCTATGACTTTTGAGGAATAAAATATTTTTTTTTTTTTTCTGAAAAAACACATAGGAATTTGATGCTGTCAACCTCAGAATGGTATTAAAAGTAGTGGATATAATACCACCCTGTTGAAGCTATTGACTCTGATATAGGTTGGAGCAAAAAATGCTCAACATTGGGTCAGCATTGCTAAGAACATGACCTGTTAGCATTCTCTGCCTTTAAATTTCAAGTGTATTATTTGGTTAACTCTGGAAATAAAGCTACTAAGCTTGAATGCTTTTAGAATTCATGAACTATTTTTGTATCCCATTCTTTCTGTCTGTTGCTTTGAGTCTTCATGGATTTTCAATGAGGTAGTGTTCTTTGTACCATCTGTAACCAACATTTTTCCAATATGTTGTCAATACTGCTTCTCTGGTTATTTCTCCTAAAATGGCTTCAAGAAGGTGTAGGGAAGACAAAACAGAAAAAGTCGATTTGCAGAAATGCATATGCCTGTTAAGCTTTATTTAGCCAGCTTTTCGCAAAGTATGTTTGTTGTGCATTGTTAAATTTGACTTACTTGAAAATGAGTCTCTTTTTCAGACCCTTCAAGGTAGGAAAGAGAGATTTCACAGCCTTATATCATGCTAGCTAATGCCTTCCAAACCATAAATATCTGTCTTGTTTCTAAAGACAGAGAATGTAAGCTACTTCTTAGAATTGCCTGTTTAGCCTTATTCTAAGTCTTGTTTCATAATCTTTAGCAAAAGTAAGAATAAAAATTAAACTGTGTAGAGTATTATAATGCATTACAGGTAGGAAAGATAACTTGTGATTTAGGCATAATATTCTCACTTTCTGATATGAAGAAGTTATTCAGCAGCTAGTTCCAAAATAATGTTTGCTGGCTTGGGTATCTGAAGAAATACTGATTGGTTTAGGGTGCATGTTTCATTATAGGACATAATAAGTCTAGTGTTCTATAGCCTGATTTTGAACAACCTGTTTTTCCCTTAAAAGAGAATATGAAGAACTAACAGATACTTGTTGGGGCTGTAACTCATCAAGTTCTCCATAGAACCCTAGCCTTGTCCATTACCCAAGTATAGCCATCATCTCTGAAAAATGAAAATTCTCCTTCAGGGCAGATATCATTAACATACTGCTACTGGGACATGACATCTCATTCTACCAGGTGGTATGACACTTTCAGGTAATTATGTGGGCTATTTTCTTTGCTGAAATGTAGTGTCTCTCTTTCACTGACTGATGGATTGTTTCTGCCAACGAAGAACACCATACTCACCATGTAAATGGCAACAACCAAGGATCAGCATTCTTCAGATAATTCTTACGGAGTAAAGAATTTTTCAAAA
>JAVHNF010092360.1:0-10415 GCA_034783455.1 Micropsitta finschii
TAACGGGATTATTCCCCTAACTAAAAGTTCTGGCCTCTAACCTTGAAAAGGTCTAAATGAGAATTCACTTAGTCATGAATTGTACAAAGCTAGGAAACAGAAATCAAATCCTGCCAGGAAGATGCAATTAGACGTAGGTGCTTAGAGATGTTCTACAAATGGATACATCTAGGCTTAGAAAGCACTTGGTCCATTTGCCTTCATGAGGAGCTTCATTGTAAACAAGGATAATATGATTTAGGACCCATTTTATGGATGCTGTTATTTTGGTTTGCTTTTGTTTACCATAACTGTGCTTCACCAATTTCCCCCCATCAGAAACCAGCCGATTTCTGAAAGCTGCATCCTGTTCATCAGTTTCCCAATAATAACCAACATACATCCTTAGGACCTCAGTTAGATCGCTGGGTGTTCTTGATGTGTTTTTGAGCACTGTGCCAAGGTAAACAAACCAAACTCAGTGCCCTAGGACCTTGTTTAGAATTGAAAGCAGAAATATTTGTGCTCTACAAAAAGAAGTTTTTATCTATTTCCATTTTCAATGTTTTTTGGTTTTTTTTTACCCTTGGATGTTTTCCCTCAAGAGCTGAGGAAAGAGTAGGGTGAGCTAAATCAGTGTAAATCAGCTGGATTTTCCTGGAGTGGATACTCCTAGAGGAGGGAAGTAGAAAATCTCACTCATGTACTCTGCCCTGTCTGAGTGTGTCACTGGGGAATTTGGGTATTGGTGGGTCAAGTCAGGTGAAGAGGACTCAAACTGAGGTCTGCACTGCTTGTGTGAGCAACTGGCCATGGATTTGCTTGTGGGAGTGAAGTAAGTGCAGAAAGGGAGAATTGCTGTCAAATGGATTTAGACCACTTCAGCACATTCTAAACATTAAGTTTTGCTTTGATTTTGAGCCCTCTTCCCAAAAGGTTTCTCCATAGCCCTGCCTGAATGCAGTCACAAGGAGTTTATGCCAGAGGAGTTATTGGGTTTGTGTGAGTAAAAGAAGTTCATTCAAATGCTCTTCACTGTCAGTTGACAGAGTTGTCACCATTTTGTAATGATAAAGAGACTGTGAAAGAGAAGCTTTGTGAGCATGCAGAGAGCAGAGACTGCTGCACTGTATCTTCTACAGGGAGAGTGCAGCTGGAGTTTGCAGCATGTTAATGTTCTGAATTTGTAAATTGTCACCAGCAGAAAGTGCAAAGAGGGTGTCTTTCCAGGAAGCCAGAGGCTTTGGGATTCAGCTGACTGAACTGCAGAATGCAACACAATCCTCGTGTTTCCCGTAAGCAGGGTGGTATTTTGGCAGCATGTTTCACCCACTTCATGTATGACTTTCTCAAATGCAATTCAGTCATGCTATCTTGCTTACAGTCAGGCTTAGCTGAGAGGAGAACAGGGACACAGTGAGAAGCAGATCTGAAAAGTCGATGGCGTAATAGGAAGCAAATTCCTAGGAAAAGCTACAGGGATTTTCCTTTCCAAGTCTGATTTCAGATGAGGAGAGAAAGGCTAAGCCTATTGAATCACTCCGTGGACTGATGATCAAATAGCAGTGGTTGGCCTAAAGGTTTGGAAACTTGGAAGAGCAAATGCAGCTTGGATGTTTTCACTCCGAGCCAGGTAACAGCAGGAGCTATAAAGCAGCATCTCCCCACAGAAATGTCAGCATTGCTCTGCCATCTGCACCCTGGATTTCTGACCTTCTGTCACAGCTGAGCCTGATGAAGCCAAGTATGTTATCTTAGTGTTTGCGTGCCAACCTCCACTCTTAATGTGAGCTCTGAAACACTTTTTGCTTAGCTGAAATGCTCCTTCTGAAAGTGAGGCTTGGGCAGCCTTGCCTGTAGCTGTATATTTTGTGGACATAAATGAGACTAAAGCCTGTTCTCCTTCCAGCTGGTTAAAACTATGCATTTTGAAGAGAACACTACTGGAGTCAAGAGACTGAGCAAAAATTTTTGTCTCCCTCCAAGTGGTTTTCATGTGAAAAATAAACACCAAACAAGAAAAGAGGAAGGTGCAGAGGTAATTGGCTGTGATTTTAGCAGCCTGCACTCCTGCTCAGGGCAGGTGGAACAGGGGAATCCAAATGCCAGTGGATTAGTGCAGAGAGGGAGAGGTATTGAAAGGTGAGGGAGATCAGCTGAGAGCAAATATGACACGTGTCTCAGAGAAAATTGATGTCAAAAATACAGAGCTAAGGGTGCAAAGAAAAACTTGAAGACTATCTGTTTTTCTAGGGAACAATAGCCTGGAAGCAATGCTGACTCAAAAGGCAGATACTCAGGTTTAGTGAACTCTCTTCTCCTTTGTGTCACGGAGTTTACTTCCTCCCTCCAGATACCTGCACCCTGACAACAGCACTGAAGTCTAACATGCACAGCAGCCCCCCATCCTCCTTTATACTTTACTCTTGCAGATTTGCTTAAAATCCCCTCTGTATTGCTGAGTTAACATCAAGGGGCTGTCGTGTCTGGGAATTAGTGCTTCAGACTCAGCTGCAGTAGCAGTGATGCTCTGTGGGTCAGCAGGAGCCAGGTCTTGCTCTGATGACCTGTGTTTTATGGACTCAGTTTTGATTGCTGGAGCACAAGGTAAGGGAGTTGGGATCTCCTTCCCAGCTTCTGGGAGGAGGGAGCTTGCATGATTCTCAGGAGAAGCTGGAAGGGGAATGGTTAAATGTGCCACAGTTTAAATCCCACAGCCTTGAAGCCTGATCAAGAAGTCAAAAAAAGCCCTGATCTAGAAAGGAAAAGACTTTTCTCACATTCGTATGAGTTCATGCACAGACTGACACCCAAAACCGATGGCTTTTCTGTTAGTTCCCTCTTTTTTTGGCTTGCTTGTACAGCTAGCACACACAGCAATATTCAACAGCAAGGGCTTGTTGGCAGTGTAAATTACCCCTTTTCCTAGGAGGCAGCACACATGGGTTTTTCTGGAGAGCAAGAAAAGGGCTCAGGAATGTTGCAGTGCAGAAGGCAGCCAGCCATTTCATCTTCACTGGGAGAGAGGTATTGGGGCCCTTCCACAATAGCTTGTCCAATTTTCATTTTGTTAATTAAAAAAGCCACTCAACACTTTCTACAGGAGTTTGTCATTCCTTTGTTGCCCAGAAGAGTGAATGTGAGGCTGCCTTAGGTCCTTCAGTCACTCAGGTAGCCATCAGACACAAGAGATTTCCCCACAAGGTGCTGTAATGAGTAGGGTGTTGCTCCACCATCAGTTTCTCTGGAGCTGATGGGGGAAGCCTGTGGATATGATTTCAAAATGTCCTGCATGCAGAGCACAGGGCAGTCCAGTCTGTCTGTAAGCAGGATAACAGCTCCAGCAGAGCCCTTGGAGACTCCGGTTGTGCTGCGTGCACTTACCATAACAGGCTGACAAGAAAGAAGATTGGAGAGATAGAGATTTCCCTAGGGCACTCCACCCTGGTGCAGCTGAAGGACAGAGAGCAAAGTGAATTGAGCTGTGCTTCGGGAGAACTAAATTACCCATCCTAAGGGGATGCCACCATGATTGCCCAAACCCTCGGTGAGGGCCCCTTTTGTGTGTGCTGCCGCTTATTTTCAGGAAGGCTTTCTGTATGGTGAGTGCTCTGTGCTGAACCAGAATGGCCCTACCACTGTAAGTAGCTTGAAAATGCGATTAATGAAGAGAGGAGGCAGAGGGCCAGCATTTTTACAGCAGAAAGAAGCACATTTTTAAATGTAGCCAAAGTGAAGAGTCTGATGTGACAGAAGAATGGAGGGAAAAGGGCTGGTTTTGGACTGCTGGCAAGGACACCTTAGCTCAGGAGAGATGTGGATGGTCCAAGATGCCTGCTTGCTGCAGTTGGTCACCCCAACGTCAGCACAGAGGGGGAGGTCTTCTGAAATCTGGAGAAGTTTATTCTCTTCATGCACTGCACTTGTTTGAGGCCCAGCACCCCTGGATACCGAGAGATCAGAACTAGCTCTCATCAGCTCAGATGCCATGGTGAGTGCCTGCATCCTCCTTGCACAGACTCAGAATACCTGGGCTGTGCTTTGCTTGGCACGTTCAAGAGCAGTACATAGGCGATTCCTGCTCCATTTGTAGCTCGCCTTTTCTCTAAGTCAGGGTGGTCAGTTTGGCTACTGTGTGAACTAGGCTAAACCCCCATGTCTGTGCTTTTCCAGTCCTCTCCTGAACACTTACAAGGTGTAAACAAGGCAGCAAGGTTGCCTATGTTTCCTTTACATCACTCTGTGCAAGCACATGTCTATCCTTCAGCTTGCATCCTATAGATCTGAGCCAAGTTTGTTCTTTCCAACAGACAGAAAAAGGCAGATAATCTGTTTCACATGCAGTGCTGGAATAGCCAGAATTAACTTGTTTCTGAATGAAACAGATGCTGGGAGTATTTTTTAGATAAAGATTAAAAGGAAAAAGAACAACACAATGGTGGACCCACTGAAATCAAAGAGGGATCTAGATGAGCTCATTGCTTTATCCTGAGAGCTGAGGAGCCTGTTAACAAAGGCAGACAGATATTAAAAATGCCTTCAAATATACCGATAAATTATTCTCCTTGGCATTTCTTCAGAGTTGGCAGGCTTGATAAATCACTGTTTGATTAAGCTTTGGCTGTCAGAGTGAGATCAGTATTTAAATCTCTGTGTGAAACTCTATGCTGGCTCTGTGTACACATTTTTCCTTTATTATTTAGAAAAGCTTTCACCTTGCATTTCCTGGTTGGCTCCAGACCCTCTGCTGCAAAAGCAGAACTCCAGAGCCTGTTGTTTCCCAACTGGGAAGGAGTTCTCCAGTTTTAAATGATCTCGTCTAGATAATTTTTGCCATAAACATACACCGTGGTGAAGTGACAAGGCTGTGCTCCACCTCAGGTTGCCTTCTTACCTCTTTTGCCTGAGCATGCATATCCATCACTGTAACATGCTATCTCTTATTCTTTGCCTCCTAATACTCAACAAACAACTTTCCCCGATGATTTTAATCTCTTCTGTCAATTGATCTGATCACACCTCTTTCTGAAGCACTTCTCTTCCCTACAGTAATAGTCCCATGCTTCTGAATAATTCACTGTGGAAAGAAAACTAAAGCCATCTCTACATTACTTGCCAAGGACAAATTAATCTTGAATGGAGTCATCAAGACTTACCTTTCCCTTTCCAATAGACTGAAATTAGCTTCTTGTTGAAGTCCGCAGTATGCAGGCTCAGATTTGCAAACAGAAGCATCTAACCCAGCCTATTGTAATATTAAGTGTGACTCATCCTCCTCTTTCCTGCCCCAGATGGGAAAAAAGTGAAGGAGCATTCATTGTCTTCTCCCTCTTCTTTTTCTGCTTTCTTAAGAATGATGTAATTTGTTGGCAGGGGATCTGCCATCTTTCTAATTTGGTGTCTCTGGAAGGCAAAGTGAGTTGCACTAGTCTTGCATTTGCTTGAACTAAATAACTAGTTATAAGGTGTTGGGATAGAGTTTCTGGGAGAAAGTCCAAAGAGGAGTGTGAACCCAGAAAAGACATTGGGAGATGGTAATAATAGCTCTTCAAATGCAAAATTATAAAAACCCCCAAGTCAGCAATCAAATAAGAGGAAAAACAGAAATGCAGTTCTGATTGACTTTTCCCCTTTCTAGTTCAGACTGAGTTCTTTCCTGAAGGAGAACTCTTGATGTCTGGACGTGTATAACTTGACTCTATAAATTGGGAGCTCGAGTGTGTAAATCATGACATAATGGTGATGAGGCACTGGAATGAGTTGTCTAGAGAAGCTGCAAGTGCCTCATCCCTGGCAGTGTTCAAGGCCAGCTTGAATGGGGTTTTGAGTAACCCCATCCAGTGGAAGGTGTCCCTGCCCATGGCAGGGTGTTTGATCTTTAAGGTCCCTTCCATCCCAAAAAATTTATGAGAACTTTCTGATTCATCTGCATGTTGAAAATCTTAATATGGAAGATAACATTTCTCTTAAGATCCACTTAGAAAAGAGAAAGAGCTGACTAAGTGAGGTTGAAGGGCAGAGAATTCAGCTAGAATTGGTGCTAAATGGTGTTTTTACCCACCTCTTAATAGCATTAAGTACAAAATCCGACGGAACAGGAAGGCTGGCTGTTAGCAATTTTGTAGTCTACAGGCTCTGAGATGCACTCTACTATTTGTGCTTCCTCCTGTACTTACTGTAATGTGTCTGTCCCCATTAACTTATGTCCCTATGAATATAAAAAGGGGAAGGTAAGAATTACAAGTCACTCACTAACTTTTCTTTCAGATTTTTCACAGCACAGATAATTACACAAGCAGCTGTTACGGGGAACTGAACTCTAAACCTTGAAACATGCTGCGCCCAAGCAGTTACAGTTTTGCTGCTGAAGAAAACTCTTTTCATAGTACATGTGGCAAGCTTATGAGGGTGACAGTTACTGAGCTGGATCTGATGCTGCAGTTGGTGCTCAGTATTTTCTCATGGCTTTTTAAGTATTGAGTGAATTGTAAACTAAAGCACCTCTGAATATTCCCAGTAAAACCATAATACTGGTTCCAGAGTGGCTTCCTACTGGTACAGTATGACTTGGCTATTGACAAAAACCACTTTCCAGTTTTTTACAGTATACAAAACAGTGACTATAAAATAACCTGTTTCCCAACTCAAAAATACAGTGGTATGATCCATCTCCTTTTTCAGACTGATATTTTGGTCCTAGACTTGCTGAGTAGCAAATACAATTAAAAAATAAAACTGAAAGCTAGTAAACATATTCATATACACTGCTAGGTTGCTGTACATGGATCTTGTAGGTGATCCAGACTATTTGCTTGGTACCCTCCTTGATAAGTTCAGAAAATTTTGTTTGTAATTTCCATTGAGTATTACCAGGTAACAGAATAGTTTGGCTTTTGAAGGCATAATAGATGCTGTTACCTTGAGTTGGAGACATAGTATTTTTAGTTTTCCTTGCGATCTGAAATAGTTTTGCATAACTGGGCCCTAAAAATCTCCCAAGGATAACAGCTCCCTTGAAACGTGAAGTTGTGTTTTAGTAAATAATCGATATGTCATTATAGCAGTTTGTAAATTTAAAGCCATTTTGATGTATTGTGGGCTTGATTTATAATGGAGGAATTCTGTAATAAAACAGCGGAACTGTTCTTTAATGATTCCTCAGCATTGTAGTAGGAAAAAGAACAAAGAAAAAGTTTTCTCTTAACCAAAATCACCCTTGATGACTTGAGTAGTGGAAACTGCGTAGAAACATAAGCATTTTCTTTCTCAGCTTTCCTTAATGAGGAGGTACTCTGCTTCTTGTGTTTCTTTTGTGTGTAGTACATCAGTCTTGTTCGTTGGTGTTCCAGTTGTATGTGGATATTAATAAACATTTACTGTTTCAGTGTAATCTTATACACTGAAAGGAAGTTCTGACTAAACTGCTGAACTCCATGAGTAATTTCAGAATTACTTGCAGTACTTAGTAGGGGAATGACGCAGCTAAAATATTTTGAATCCTTATTAACCTGTTTCAGAAGAGAAGTCCAGTTTGACTTTTTTGAGTAGATGTCAAGCTTCTTATATTTGGTTTGTTACTCGAATGTCAGTACTGCCTTCTGGAATGTCAGAAGATTCTTTGGTCATAATACACAAAAATATGCCTTGGCACATTCAACTGTGCTGACAGTTACAACATAGCTAAATAATTTGTAGATAGAATTATTACCTCAAATTAATAGTGTGTCCTGGGATAATTTGTAACCATATTAAAATCATTCTGGTTAAAATGATTGTTCAAAAGTATAAATTATAAGTGTGGTAAATTGTAAAATGTTATTTCAGCTCTTAAAATTTAAAGAAGCTAATTGCTTTACTGTATAACCTCAGAAGTGATGAAGAGGGTTTTTTAATATATCTACAGTGTACATGGGGAAACTGTAAGTTGTATAGACAGTTGGAAGAGTTGCCAACTGTTCCCATTCTCTGGTCACAGTGTTTCTTAGAGGATTGAAAGAATATAGGTGTATGTAAAAGAGTGCAGATACCTAGTGTTCTTCATGTGAATTTTGTGTCTAAAAGTACTTTATAAAAAACAAAATCAACCTTCTATCTGATACCCTAGAAAACAGTTCATTGAAACCTTTGATACATGTTCCTCAGAATTAGTGGTCTTCTGTCCAAATGAAAGGTGAGTTGGGTTCAGGTAGGATTGAAAACTCTCAGCCATCATCGTGTGGAAGCTTTTTCATGATAGCAGGATAAAAGATATGGGGCACGTGGAACTGTACAGGGTGCAGGATTGCATTTTTTTCTTGTATGTATTTGATGTAGTGTCATTGGATGCTGTGGTTGGTTTTGTAGTGTTTTTTAGTTTTTATAATTTTTTTTAGTATCCTAGAAGAAACTTGTGGAGAAGGTGGGGTTTCTGACTGAAACAGTGATTTGAAAAAAAACCCTTTAAGAATGTCAATACAAAAATGTCATATCACAGTAGTAATAGTTGTTTTTAAAATTACAAAGTGCAAGTTGTATTTGTTGGAGGGACTGGTAGTTCTCAGCTGTAAGTCTGGGAAGGTGACTTATATGTGTACATGCTATTTCTAGAAAACTGGAACTTGAATGAAGGTTGGAAGAAGTTTCAGGACTGTATTCTTCGGTGGAGTAAATGTTTGCAAAAACAGATGCTCTCTTTGAAAAATGTAATCTGCAGTAACCTAGCAGTTGCATTAAGGAGGCCACAATTGGGGTAATGGCATCTGGTGAATTTAGTAATACATTCTGTGCAATAAGACAAAGTCAGTCTAGATGGATTACAGAAAGTAATCTTGCCTGTTGATCTATAATTTAATTGATCTGTATTTTAATTTAATTGCTGCTGGTTGTTCAGGTCAGTTTAAGTCAGCAAAGACTTCTGCTCTGGAACGCCAGTCAAGAGGTGGAAAAAATTGTCCTCATAGTTAACTTAGTTTTGCTTTACATGGGAATTATTGCATTAAAATAATAGGATGAGTGGTTAAATGGAAAAAAAAAAAAGGCAGCCACAAGATTATTCTGAAGCTGAGGATGAATATTGCAAGAAGCTAGGTGATGTTTGCTTGGCAATGAGACTTTGAAATTTTCTCATTTCTGTTTCAACAACCAAGCTATATCATTTTAATTACTTGTAGGTCAAGCAGTTCCTGCCCCTGCTGGGGCTCCGCCGGGTGGTCAGCCGGATTACAGTGCAGCATGGGCTGAGTACTACAGGCAACAGGCAGCATATTACGCCCAGACAAGTCCACAGGGAATGCCACAACATCCTCCAGCACCACAGGTATAAAGTTTAAGTGGTTTTGGTTTGGCTGGCTTCTGTTTCAGTGGTTATATATTTTTGCATGTCTCCTGCTTTCTTATCTTTGGAGTATGCATTTTTTTTTTCTAGCGAAGTAACTGTCAGAATAATTAACAGATTATTTTGTTTACCTGATTACTCAAAGTCTGTATCTATCCATGTGTTTGGTGATTATGGTTTGGGTTTGTTTTTTTGGTTGTGTTTTGGTTTTGGTTGGTTTTTTTTTTGTTGTTGTTTTTTTTTAAGAAAAACTTTTTCCTCCCAGGGTTTTGAAAACCATGCAAGAAGCCACCACCATTTACATTAACAAATTTTTCTTTCTTAAAGGCTTCACTCCTGACTTAGCTCGATGTAAAGGATTTTCTTTAACTTTTTGTGTATCTCTTATGTATCTCTTCTGCACAGGGCCAATAATAAGAAGTGGACAATACAGTATTTGCTTCATTGTGTGGGGGAAAAAACCTTTGTTAAATGTATGGATGCAGACGCCTTGATGAAGATCTTAATTTTGTTTGGTTAAAAAAAAATAGTGTTTTTGAAAATGTACAAAATATCTATCACTACTGATAGGAGGTAATATTTCTGTGTAGAAATGAAAAATGGTTTGTTTTTAGTATTAGTGTAGATGTACACATTCCAGCAAATGTATTTGCAATTATGTGGTCAATGCTTTGTGATATAAATGTACTTTTTCAATGTATACTTTATCACTTTTAAAATGCCTGTTTTGTGCTTTACAATAAATAATATGAAACCTCCTGTGTCGGTAAGTTGGATATGTGGATATATAAAGAATTATAGGATTGTTTTGCAATGCTGAATCAAGGTACCTGTACACAAATGAGCTTATTTTCCCCACCTCCATGAAACCTTGTTGAGTTTAAAAACTTGTCGTTGGCATGTTTTTCCCATCTTGCAGAATAGTTGTAGGTGGAGGATCTATTTCATTCATTGTATTTGCTGCCTAGCACCAGTAATCTTGATACCTTAATTTTCTTTCTATTTGAGTAAAACTGCATGTGTTTAAGACAGTGATTTTTTTATTTTTTTTTTTGTTTGTTTGTTTGTTTATTGTTTGGTTTTTTGTTTTGGTTTTATTTTTGTTTGAAAGTCAACAGAAATG
>JAVHNF010092378.1:0-16875 GCA_034783455.1 Micropsitta finschii
AGGTCAAAGGAGGTGATCCTGCCCCTCTACTCTGCTCTCGTGAGACCCCACTTGCAGCACTGCGTGCAATTCTAGTGTCTTCAACATAAGAAGTACATGGAGCTGTTGAAGCAAGTTTGAGCATGACCAGGGGTCTCAAGCACCTCCCACATAAAGACAGGCTGAAAAAGCTGGAGCTGTGCAGCCTGGAGAAGAGAAGGCTGCGTGGAGATCTCAGAGCAGCTTCCAGTATCTGAAGCATCCATACAAAGATGCTGGAGAGGGACTTTTCATCAAGGACTGTAGTGACAGGACAAGAGGTAATGGGCTCCAACTGAAAAAGGGAAAGTTCAGGTTAGATATAAGGAAGTTCTTTACTGTGAGGTTGGTGAGGCCCTGGCACAGGTTGCCCAGAGAAGTGGTGAATGCTCCATCCCTCTGAAGTCACTTAAACATCCCCCATTGCAAGGCTGCCCCCAAGCTACCATTATCCTTGTAGACAGGCTTTCTTCTAGTTTCCACCTAAATGTACTCAAAGTCTACCCATATGCTGTCTGTTGTTGCTCATTAACTTGAGTGTTGATGAACACTGATACAGCCTATTCCACGTGCCTTCCAGAGAGCTACCATGATCTCTTTATACTTTTCTTTGAACTAAAGCCAAGCTCCTGGCCTCCTCCTTTATGACTGGCACTTAATTCTTACTATTGTTATACTAGCTCTTCTTTCCATTCCTTCAGCTTAAAGTTAATTTTCCTTAAACATGGCTAACCAAAACTGCTTACAGCACCCCAAATACTTACTATTGCTTGTACAATGGCAGTAAGTTTTCCCCATCTCTCCCAGAAGCATTTTCCTGACATATCCTAGAACTACATTTGCATTTCTTATAACTGCGACATACTGTGAGTCAGTTACCGGGGGAAAAAACTGTATTGAGACTTCACTAGCAAGGAGAACAGGTTTCCGGTGCATAAGGCTGATGTTCTTCAGAAGCACGCACCCAACACTGTCCAGCGATGTAAGGGTGGAAGTGATCCACAAAATCCAAATGGGAGTGGAACTTTAGCGAGGTGTCATGCAGCAGTTAACGAAGCTGGCTGCATGCCCAGAACATCAGCATTAACACTCCTGCGCTTGCATACCGGTGCCCTAAGATCCTTCAGGCACTTGCTAAAAAAGTGCTCACACTTTCTGTAGGACCAAATGCAATCCAGTTAGTCCTATGGCAGATGCATTCCTCTATCTGCAGCCCACAACAGGGCTGAGATTTGAACAGTGTATTTTCCCTATACTGTCTTAAATTGATACTAGTGGAAGCAACACAGAATAAACGAGACACTAGTGTTTGCTTACGCTAAGGCTGCCTTTTGCCTCTTGATGTGTAATGAAGGAGAATTGCCATACAGAATGACAGCTCAGGAGGAAGCTGATTTCCAGAGTTACAGTTCAAGAGGAAACACAAACTCAGTCCCAGGGAACAAGAAGTATTGAACACCAGTTTAGAATCAACATCAGGGAGAAAAAGGGGGAATTTTGAGTTTCTTAATGCTGTAAGAATCTCAGTTTCATTAAACTTTAAACAGTGTAAGTCTCTCCCGAGAGGGATGTGCCTGACTGAAACAGATCTCGGTGTAACCGATAGCTGGGCTCAGGCTTATTGAATGCATCTGGCGTGCTAAATTTAGCAGAGCTGTATCTGCAGCCTGTAAGACTTACTGAGGTATCATCAAACAGTCAGGAGAAGGAGCACAGAGGAGAAAAGGGCCCTAACAAATTAAGAGGACTTCAGAGAAGGTTTGTCACCTGCTAAGCAGCCAGCTAGCTTTACTGCTTCTATTTTGGCTTCCAAGTCAAAGCAGGAGTCTAGACAGGGTAATCCACTCATAAAATAAAACCAAACCAGAGCTATGAAATCTATAGACCTGAAGGGTGTGGCTTTGCTTAGATTAAACTCCAAAGCCAAAACAGCCTCTCTAGTGTTTTGGGTGGTTTGGTTTGGGTTGTTTTGAAAGCAGATGAGCTGTCTTGCTAGGCACACAAGTTAGGCTAGCTCTTGTGGACAGACCGGTATGTTTCCAATTATCTAGAAGATCTGTGGGCTGTAAATCTACTTTGCTTCACTTGTCAGAAAACCAAAAGGATTAAGTACAAGCCTAACATGCGGAAAAGTCTTACCAATTTGCTTCTGAGCTCCCCCAACCCACCCCCATTCTCTTTAGCTCTGCTTAACTACTGAAAACCTCTCTTTGCATGATATCAGATACCCTGCTGGAAGTTACCCCCAGCTGTGTGCTGGGCTGTAGGAGGGCACAGTGATGGTCAGAAGGAAACTAAGCAATTTTAGAACCAGAATTAACGGAAGACTTGGGATTCAAACGCATCTCAGTGTGAACAGGTCTCACTGGCATGCCTCCTCATTCCCCCAAACATACTCAAGACCCTCCTTGCTCCTCTCCTTTGTAAGGAAAAAAAAACCCCACCAAAACTACAGCACATTCAAGGTTTCTTCATTATATTTAGATAATTCACCCTGCTTCAACCTAGAAAACCTGACCATTGTACAGAAAACTGGATTGCAAAAAGCAAAGTTATGCTATAATAGCCTCACAGGCTTCCCAGCTCAAACCTGTTCTTTGAAAGCTGTACTAGACCTCAAATCTAAGCGCAAAACAACCTCAAAACCACACAATCCTAAAGCTGAAGTAGCAGTACAGTTATGAAGATCAGGAAGCATCTCGGCTGTCTCATTATGCAAGTGCAAAGCAGGGGCAGTGAGGCAATTTCAAGAAGTGTCAAAGAAAAATAACCTTTCCCAAGAAAATTAGAAGTTCTCTCCCTCTGCAGCTGGATACAAACAGCAGAAATTACCATGGCTAGCTGACAGAATGGCTGAAATCCCAATATATCAGAAATAAATGCAGTTGGTCTAGAACAGAGAAGCAGCCATATGTACATCAGTAGCCCGTAACACTTTGCTGTTTCAGAGAACCTCATGAAGTAAAGGCTTAGATTTTATACCTGCCTACTCCAGGTGCATCAAAGTCAGGCGAAAGAGGAAACAACTTGCCTGTGATCATACAGTAGATAAAGACCTGCCTGGAAGCCTAATTCTCCGTTTCTGGTCTAGCCACTTTTCCTCATTAGTCAACTAAGCTCACAGAAACATTCAGATTTTGAACTGTGACTGCAAAGCAGAAGCACTTCACTAGTTTGAAACAACTTAGCTCAAAATTAATGTTGTCTCTCCATTACCAATAGCCTGAGACATCTTGTAAATTACTGCCCCTTTCCATACTCACAGTGCCCCTGGATATAACAATTCTAACCCTTACTTGTCTCCTAGGAGAACATAAACCATTGCTAACCAGTGTTCATGAAGAGCCTGATGATCCTCGGGTAAGAACAGAGACTTACCTTCCAATTCAAAATAGAAGTGATGCTGGGTTCAAAAAGAGCCTTATTTACAAACACCTGTATATCTCAGGGGCACTTCTCGTGCTTATGTTAGGTTACAAGCTACAGAACTGATGTATCAGGAAAAAGGCATTTCGCTGTTTTGCACAAACTATTTCTGTGGGTCACTGAAACACCTCTGTTTACAAATGCCCGTGTCCATCAGGTCAGTACAGAAAGAACAGCAGGTCATTCTAGGTCTCCTGACTGCCTTCAGATTTCACCCCCAGCGGTGGTGGGGGTTTTTCAAGGTGTTCAAATCATGCATTATGTAAATAACATACCATGAAAAAATAACAGAAAGTGCTGTCAGTTTTATGAGCCTATCTTCAAATACTTCTAAAGCAACAATCATTGCAAACTATCAAGCACAACAACCTATTTCGCCCTCCTCTCCCTTTCCCAATTTTCAATGACTTTTCTCAAATGCGAACTAGAAACCCAAACGAGTCTCTTATAATTGCAATTTTCAACCTAATTTGTGATCTTTACTGACAAGAAATTCCAAGTGCCATATAGAAAACAAACTTTCACAAGCCTTCAAGTGCTGCCCTGGGTCTCACCCCATCTTCTCAAAAGAAGATTAATATAATGGTCAGAGGGTGAAAACGGGATTTCTTTTCAGGGATCAAGATTCTAGTCTGCTATGGGCCAAAAAACACATGGAGCCTGGAAAAGAACAGGGAGAGGAAGGATGAAGGCCAAGAGAGCTCAAGAAGCACTTCATGCATCAAGATCTTAACATGCAGCATCTTATTTTCAATTCACTAAAAAACCCAAATAAATTAGTCTGTCCTCGGGAAAGTTCAAACACAAACAAGCTCAGTCACCTAGTGAGAGTGCTGTGTAAATGATTTTGGCTCTATGAAGGCAAATAAAGGCCTATAAATCCTTGTTTTATTTCCTTCCCATAACGAATTAATTCAATATGCTTTGCAACAAATACAGTTACCCCATTTCAATGCTGTGCTTCTCCACTCTCAGGTCTTCAAGTCCAAGAGTCTCCAAATAACCAGCAATTCTTCTACGCACAGACTGCTTCTCTCATCCCCTCTCCTCTCCACCTCAGACCTCTATCTTGACAAACTTGCTGCTGTAGAACTCCCACAGGGGTCACTTCTTCCCTTCCCCTCTTTCAGCTGGGAGCATAAAGTAATCCTGACATTGCCTGCTCACTGAGAGCAAATGGGATGCAAGGAAGTACTGCACTTCTCTCTCTTATCAATTCCCAAACAAATGAAAAGACAACTTCTCCTGTCCTTTCCTCCTCCTGTGGTTAAAAATATCTAGCACCTTCTCAGATTATTGGTCTGAACACTTGTAATGCTTGCCAAATGGGCAGGCTCTATGAGTTCTGAATCATTTCTACTGGATAAAAGTATTTTTCTGGCTCAACCATTGCCCATTATTTCCCATTTTAGAAAAGATTTAATGTGGCAAAGGAGGATGCATCATTTCTCTCATCCTCAGGAGATGGCAGCAGAGTATGTGGCATTTGGTCATTAACTACGTTTTTCACAGAACCTAAGAAACCACTGATAAGAAATTAAGTGAATGGGTAAACACCACTCAAAAACTAAGACTGGGTTCTAAAGTACTTCAATAAAATGGCTACAATCCCTATGCTACCTTCCTATACTCCCAATCCTTCCTACTCTGTGGAATGTCTTAATCTGGTTATGGAATTAAAGTGGTAAGAGTTATAAATCAGGTTAAAGTACCTATAATAAACTGCACTGAGTCTTTATAGACTAATTTAGAAGCTATTAAGCCATTTGTAAGCACGCATATAGGCAAGGTCTAGATTTACCATCCATGAAATTCAATGTGGAAAGTATAGCTCATGCTTGGACATTTCTAGGTTCAGAAAAATCCAAAAACCAAACAGTGATTTTCAAGCTCAATTACCTTTTTTGTCCCGCCAACCATGTATATGACAATTCAGCAGTTTTCTCCTAAACTTGGAACTTCCTCCCATATACGTTAAGCTCAGCACTGTGCTTTGTGACTGGAAAAACATCGACAGTTCTCTATGAACTCTGTAATACTAATTCAGGAGAGAAAAACATCTCCCTGTTCTCGTGAGAAACATGCACAGCTTCAGGACCTTGAAGGGTTTACTTTGTGAATCCCAGCCAAACAAACAGAGATATCAGAGCAGACCCATAGCGCCTCATCCTACTTTCAAAACTTTGTTTTTCTGTTATCTTGTTACTCCCCAGCTGTGGTGTCTCTTCTACAAAGGCAGCTAGAACAGCACTAGTGTGCAGAGCCTCTGGGTTACCAAGTTCTCTGTGGCAGCAGCTACCTGCTGTGTAGCATCTAGTCTGAAGGGCTCTTTCCGCAGCAAGTCAGGACCCTTAGAAACTACAAAGTGTAAGACTTAACTGCAAACACATAAAAGTTTAGAGGCAGTCTCCTAACAAACTCCTTACACAACAGTAGTGCTCTGTCACCTTCTAAGACAGCAGTGTAACACACAGCGCTCTGCTCCCTCGTTCAATCTGTCTTTCATCACCTGGCTCCATGCATGCTGCCACATGACATTCCCATCAAAACTGGAGAGAGATTTGGTCAATGTGGCAGAATAACATATACGTACAGGATCACAGGCACCAGGCCCTGCTTGTAACATGCACTACACGCTCTATATATGATACATGCTTTATGTATCTGATACTCCCACTCACACAGCAGGTACAAGCATATGACAGAGCATGTGCACCCTGTATTACTCCCCTCATGTAATGTGGGTTTTAGGTAAGGGCAGCAAGGAAAGGCTGGATGACCTATTCTCACAGGCTTCATCTGAACATTACTGAAATGGGTCGGTAAAGCACCCTTACGGTAAGACATCACAAGGCCACAGACAGCAACCAGCAAATGCTCAAGTCAATGCAAGATTTTCCACTGTCTTTCCTTAAAACCAGTGGCATAACAACTGTACTGAAAACATAAAACCACTGAGCAACAAGTGACTCAACACTGCAAAGGCATGAAGGTGTAGGGAGTATTATTTACATCTGCTCTACAAAAACAGACAAATCACTACAGACAGTAGAAAACAAGTCCTTTCCACTGGAATTTTTCCTTGTGCAAATCCAATTCTAAACCAGATTTTCAAATTCCAGACTTAACAATAATAACATTTAGGAATACAATAAAAAGACGAATGAATCTCTAGGGAATCATGAAGCTCACTGACAGAGCAGTGAATTACCTCAGTTTTTTAACTCATCACTAAACTATTAAAATCATTCAGAAGATGAGGAACGAGTGAACATAAAGCCAAGTAACATGGAAGCAGTCACCAGTTCAGAAGCTGGTGTTTATCTCATCAAACAAGAGAAAAGCCACAAAATTGTAAAATCAGTTGAGAAAGCAAAAAAAAAAAAAAAAAAGAAATAAGAAATCTTTCACCCTCCCTGAAACCAGAGGTCCTCTGTAAAAGTCACCTAATCTCAAACACCCCCATGACAGAGACTCTACCATCCTCTATGCACTATTACCACTGCTACGTGCTCTTTGGAATTCAGAGAGCTAAGAAAGAGGGCTGCAAGCAAAACATGTTGACTACACAGTCTCTTTCAGATCTGAAATTTCCAATTGTCAATGGACTTGCTAGTTTCTTTTGTCACTCTTTCTCTGCCAAAGTAGACTGTTCATAATTACAGCTGATGTTACTGGTTTCAGTGCTCCCAAACTTCTCTCTGCACTTTGCAGTGTGGGTTACTATGCAGTGCATACACTCCAAGAAAAAATACTCAGATGGAGGCAGTCTGTTCAAAGGAGATTCAGAAAGACAGATCAGAACCCTTCAAACACCACATTAGCTTCTGTATGTTGGAAGTTGAAGCTTTAAATCTATTTTTGGACCCACCTTCTGACACTACTTTTTAGGGATCTTCTCCAATCTTTGTAGCTTGACAAATAATTTGGTTTTGTTCCAAAGTATCCCTATGTAATTTAATATATTCCTTCTGAAAACTTCACGCAGTCCTTTGATTCTCTCATTATATTTAAATTGAGTTATTTTTCGGTTTCTATCATCCTGTGTGCCTCAATCTGAATTTTTACAGAACACCTGGATTCAATATGAAGATTTTATTCTGCAAAAAAATTTGCTGCGTGGCACTAACAGAGTTTTGACAGGAATATGCTGCTCTTCGAAGAGATGAAAGAGTACCAGAAAAGCAGAAATATACAACTACAGAACCCAAGGACACCAGTTGTGAAGTCAAATCAGGATTAAACCTGCCCAAAAGTGAAAGCAAAGTAATAGAAATAAAGCTTTTGGTGCTCTGGAAGCAGAAGAGGGGTACATGTACCTCGGGCAGTGCCACTGCATTGTGGACAGCCCTCGCTGTGACTTGCCAGGAGACCTCCACGGCTCCCACTTGAGATGCCTGGGCCAGTTTCCACCTCACACCTCCATACCCCAGTAATCCCCACAACTCAGGACTGACAACAGAGGATAAAAGAAACACGGTTTTGTCAGGAGCACTGCTTAACAGTGACCACATCACCTAACACTTCATCTCAGCTGATGAGTGCTTTTGCTCTTCTCACAGTCATCCTCTTTATAAGGTGACTAAGAGGTGAAGCGCCCTATTTCATGTAAGATGGGGCAGGCCAATAAAGGATTGACTGATATCCTAAACACACCTATGTCATGTCATCTGAGAGTCAGTTTATTTGCAAATCATTGCTGAACTTCTCTCTACAGATATGTGCCAACACCTTGCAATGTCTGAAGCTACTTACACACTGTAAAAAACAGCTGATTATCTGTTATCAAGAAGTCTCGTTGTGTGACCTCACAATGACTGCTAATAATCTAAACCCCTTATCATTTCTAAGTAAAAGCTTAAATGCCTCGGCTTCCATTCACCCTGCCTTAAGCTGCCAAACTGGAATAATAATACACAGCATTGCGTAACACCAGTTTCAAGGGGACTGGTTTAATACTCCTTTGATAAACAGCTGTGAAAAGCTTCCTTTGCAGACATGAAGAAACTGAGGTATGGAGCAGAAGGTTCATGTTTGGTGGCACACAGATGACTCCGACATTGATAAATGTTAGCTGATTTAACCAACATTGAAAAACCTGTCCTAATGTGACCTGTGCAAGGTCGGGCAGGTCATCTGACACCCAAGCAGAACTGTGACTCTAAAGGCCTCCTGTCTCCTGTTTAATCACTGCTCCTCACTGCCTCTACTGAGCAGGAAACGGAGTTTTGCAGCCAGCTACGTTTGAAATCTCTAGGTTTTCAAAAGCCACCGAGCCAGGCTCAAAGAAGCACTGCTACAGAAATCAGACACAAAACACAGCTCGTTTTTACCCATCTGCGTTGTGCAGCCTCCACGCAGACAAACACCTAAAGATCTAAACCAACAAAAGTACTAAGAGGATGTTACAACAGCGCTTCAAAACCACTCGTCCGAGGGTAGCAGCTTCATAGACCCAACAGCGCTTTTCTGCTATGTCCAGCCGAGTACGAACGACCAGTCAGGAGCATCCCTCGCGCCGACTGCTCCCCCCGTTCGTCCCGCCGATCGTTCGAGCCCGCAAGCCGAAAGCACTCCGGAGCGCGAAGAGCCGCTGCGTCCCACCGGATCATCAGTTTTCCTTACTGCAGCAGAAGAGATTTCAGGGCGAGAAAACTCCTACTAAGAACACTTTTTGGGTGGGAAGGGCACCGCAGGGCAGCCGAGCAACCGCCGGCTTCTCTTCCTCGAAGACACTTCCCTTGACACCAGCCCCGCGAGGTGCAGACCACGGCCGCTCTCTCGGAGGGCAGGAGACGGCAGCGACACCCCGTCCCATTCCCGAGGCGCCAGAGGCATTGCTCAGCTTCTCCATCTCCACCTCCCTCCGTCCCGCTCAGCCCGCCGCGCCTGGGCCCGCTCCGCTCGGCGGTCAGAGAGGCGGCGCGGCCGAGGCAGGCCGGGCCGGGCCGATCCCCGTGGGGCGCGCCGGGCCCGCACTCACCCCTTCATGGTGCGACCACGGACTGGCCGGCACCGACGTCCGCGCTCGCTGCGTGCAGGTCCTAACGGTGCAACTCCGGCGGCCTCCTTCCCCTCCTCCTCCTCCTCGGCCCGGGCAGCGCGGCCGGCTCAGCCTCCTGCTCCCGCGCCCGCTCCACATGGGCCTCCGTCCGCCCGCCCGTCCGACCCGCCCCCGTGACCCCTCACCTCACGCCACAACCCGCGCGCGCGGGGGGCGCCGGATCGCGCTGGGGCGCTTCCGGTGCACGCAGCGGCGCATGCGCTCCGGGGCCGGCATCAGCTGATCCAGCACCGCCGCTGCCGGAGGAGGGAGTAGGGTCTCGGGTGTGCCGGCGCCGGTCGCAGGTGAGACGCTTCGGCCTTTCCTGCTCCGCTCCTTCCGTCCTCTCCTGTCCTGAGGCACGCCTGTCGGCTGCCATGCGCCCGGCGGGTCGCGATGTGGAGGAGAGGGGGTCTTCTCGCCCCTTCCTCCGCCGCGGCCGTTACCTGCCCTGTGATCTTCCTTCCGAGCCGCTCTCTGAGGGAGCGCGCGCGGCCTAGGGCTCCGGGAGCGGGAGGTTGTAGAGGGGGCGTCCGACCTTCAGGGCGCGGTGAGGCTGGAGGGCTGCGCTGCGTGCAGAGGCCGAGCCTGCCGCCTCCTCGGCTGCGACTGAAGCGTCCAGCGCTGCGTGCGTTGTCCGTGCGGAGCTGTTCCGCAGTGGAAAGAGCCTGCTGGTGGCGGCGGTGGCTTTCCTCGTCCCGTTTCTGCGGGAGAAAAGGCCTGGCTATTCCCTGCTGAGTGTTCTCGAAGATGCTTAAGAAGATGTACCTCATGGATGTATTAGAATCCATTTTAAAGAGAAGTGGGGATAGTGGCAGGGTTTCTGTGCTGTGTCACCATTTTGGGTGGGTGGAACTGGATCATAAAATGGTTTGGTTTGGAGAGGAATTTAAACATCATGTAGCTTTAACCCCCTGCTATAGGCAGGGACACCTTTCACTAGACTAGGTTCCAGACCAAGCCCTGTCCATCCTGGTCTTGACACTGACATGGATGGGGCTGCCACAGTTTCTCTGGGTAACCTGTGCCACTGCTTCACTGCTTGCAATTGTTCTGTGCATTGACCGTAGCCCTGCAGCTATGGTCAAGGCACAGTGAGTGAGCAGCAAAGTTATGGTACACAAATGTTGCTGCTGGCTTCTGACGGCAACCGTTCCTGAGTAAAAGAGTCCACCAGTTGTTTTGCAGTTGAAATACTGATAGTAAATTAAATGTTTCCTACTCTTGTAACTAATAACAAAATCCCGATATAGATTAACTGTTCTAAATGTTACACTTAGAACTGATGTAAGAGGCAAGAAAGAAGTTTTACATGACTGTGTTCCAGATGATATTGTACGTTACAGATAGCTGTGACATCAGAGTATATGACTTGAGTGGAGATCTATCCATTCAATGCAGTTGCCCATAGTGATTTCTCCTGAAGATTTCACTAGCTCAACACAAAGAATTTGCACTCCATCTGGGAGTAAAAGCAATGTGGTGATAGTTTTACTCACAGTAATTCAATACTTGAGCAAGCACCACTTCATGAAGTGGAGAGGGTGTGGAAAAGGAGGAAAACCTGCTGACAGACGGCTAAAGGTGATTTATTAGCCCACCCATTCTTTGTGTTAAGTGTAGGTTGGCATTTGCAAGTGTAAGCTCGAATAGCTGAGGCAGATCCTCAACATATTGTAAGTTGCTGTACTTGGGCTGACTTTAGCACTGTGCAGGTCTGCAGCAGCTGAATGTTTGCCTTCTCTATGCAGTACTTTTAAAGGCCTTTTCAATGAGCAGCAAGCATAAATAATCACATCTACATTTTATTGTTTTCTGCTTAAGAATATGTGAAGTGAGATCAGTATCTACTCTTACCAAAAATATTTCAGATTACTTTTGCTGTGCCTGTCAGTTGATTAAGTCAAGTCATCTTGAAATCAGTTTTACTCTCTTATGTGGTGAAAAACCTAGTCTTGATTCTATAATCGGAGTACAAAGCATGGCATTCAGAAATGTTAAACCACCGTGGACATCAACTTGAGAGGACGGGGAAGGAGAAATTAAGACAGTGCTGGAAAATGACTGCTAGCATCAGCTGACTATTTAAATGGGGGTTGAAGTCTTGTGTTGCAATAGTAACACAAGATCTGGTTCCTGTAAATGCAGCCTTTCCATTTTCTAAATCATTTCTTTTCTAGTGCTAATATTAGGCTTAATATTAGTACTAGAAAATTAGGCTTAAGGGATAGTGTTAATATTAGGCTTAAGCCATGAATGGTTACTACTACCTGCTTAATTTTTAGACAGCATTAGCTTAAATTTAACTTTTCTTTTGGTCTAAGTATATATCAACTGTTTTATACCTCATTCAACCTGACTTACAGAGCTTGCAGTGTGTTTAGACAACAGTGTGCTGTTGTCTAAATTTTTCTCAGTATGACTTTGTGCAGTCATCTTCCAGACAAACATGGGTACTGGTATTGGCCGTTATCATCCAAAGTTATAATAGACCAGAAGATAACTAGATGATTCCCCTGGAGATACATTTAGAGGCACTGCACTTCACCTCTTTTGTTTGATACTGTAACACTGTCCTTTGAGTTCCCGAGTCCTGGAAATTCCTACCAATGTTTTTCCCTCATGCTTTTATATTGCCTGTTTGTGAGCCAAGGACGAGTTCCTAATTACGCTTTTTAAAAGAGTAGAATGATTACAGGATAACCTGTATGATGTTTTTGGTTACTTTGGTGTTAACCGTAAGATGTTGTGTGCTATTGCTGGCCAAGTAATAGTTCCTCTTTTTCTTTCTCTTTTTTTCCCTCTAAACCCTAACAAACCACACAACAACCCAACTCTACATTGCCTGGAGCTGGGATAGTTTTTTTTTTTTCCTTCATACTTTTATCATTAGTTACAAAGAAATGTGGGGGATTTTAGACTTGGAAATGTTGAGGTATTGTTGAACAGTGTTATCCACATGATTTGCTTTTAGACTGGAAGTGTACCAAGGAACAGACGATGTAGTCAACTGGAATATGTCATGCTCATTCACTCTTACTCACCATCTTAAAATATGTGACTTCTTTAGCCTTCTAGCTGAACAGAGAGAAATAAGTGGGAACCTACTCTAGCAGTGGAATGAAACTGAACGTTTCAACCTTTTCTCCTGTACAGATTAAGCCAGTAATCACCTAAAGGCATAACATTCAAAACTGGCTTAGCCTTGATCTTATGGTTGTCATTGTTGTACCTTCTTTTATGTCTTGAAAATGTTTTTTTGTTCTTCATATTATGCCCTGTTTGAAACTGGAAGCTAAGCTTATACTAAATTCTTAGGTTTGGTGATACCTCATGCATACCTTCTACAATCTTACAAATATTTTCGTTTGGTTACTTTCTTTCATGTGTGCATTTATTTCTTCTGTTTTTGTCAAATTCCGAAGGTAAATACCTCCGTTTCTCCAAGGACTATTTGCTTGAACATATTGAACATATTTTGACTATTTGCCTTGAGATTTTTAGACTTCTATATATTATATGGCTGCTGTAACAAACTTTGCCTTACAAGGTCTGTCTTTACTAAAATGATTACCTTACTCTGTAAACCAGTAAGATGTGTATGGCTAAATCCTGCAAGTCATAGTCTAACAGACTTTACTATGACTTAACCAAATGGCAGATGAAAATCAGTTTTAGCTGCTGAGTTTGTTTTCTTCATTCATCAGCTCGATTACCCTGCTGAGTAACAATAAACGTCAGTGTTACTGCATGCTCTTTTCAGAAATGGTTTGTCTGGCAGTGATGTTAGCATACATGCGTGCTGCCTTCTGACAGGTCTTTCATTTTGCCAGAATTTTGGAGAGTCCATTGTGGGTGTCTTAAAATGTTCATATCTGAAGTAACTGGGAAAAACTAAAACTAGTATGGGCAACTGCCATTGTGGCCATGTTTTTATAGTGCTGGGTGTTCTGCATTACCTACCTGACGTCTGTTTAATCCTGAGAAGAATAATTCTGAAGACCATTGCTACCCCAGTTAAGTGAGACTCATCCTGCTGAACAGTTAAATGAACTACAAAGTCTGCTGAAAATAGATCCATTGCAGTTGTTTGAGAGAGAGGCAGTGTTCCTAAAGTGTACCTCTGTAATGTGAATGTCTTATCTTTGTCCTCAATCAGTTGAAGAGTGCTCATATTGTAAGGATTCTCATGGCCAAGCTGAAACGTTGGTGTGTTCAGCTGACTAATCTGTATAGCTTTTTGCCACATGGCATCCCAAGAAAAACACCAAAATATGCACTGTGAAGGTGCCGTGTTCCCATGCTGTGTCCCATCTTTAGGATGCTATAAGCTATGCTTGCTTACTGGAGTGGGTTGTTGTTGTTTAAGACTGTGCAAAAGATAGGAGGTGTCTGTGCTGCTGGTCTGCGTTCTGTGCCCTAAGCATGAAGACTAGTCCTGTCATGGTAGGGATGGTGTAGGTGTATATGGGATTAGAAATGTTATGGGAGAAGGTGTTAACTCCATAGCAACAAGACTGTGCCCTTATTAGAATAATTTATTATAGCAGGACAGAAGCTTTCAGGTGTGAGAGTTTCCTTTAAGGGCTGAAGAATGATTTGACTTTTTTCTCCTTTTTTTTTTTTTTTTTTTCCTATTTTTACTATTTTAGCAAAGAAACTGCATCTTTCATGAAGCTCAGTTAGTGGGACAAACATTTGGTCCTTCTTGTTATTACACTATATTATTCTTTTGTTTCTCAGTATGAGAATAATACCTTAAAAAGTAGCTCCTCAGGAAAAAAACAAACAAACAAACAAACAAAACCACAAAATGGTATTTCTGGCTAACTCGAGATAACGTTGGTAAGGCCTTCTAAAGGTGATTCTTTTATGTGAATTTCCTCTAGATCCTTGAAATCTTGGGTTGTTTTTTTATTGTGAGGTGAAGTTGCATCACCTGGTAGATATTCAGACAGCCATCGCAATATGTAGTTTAAACCATGTTAAAATGTAGAACGTTGGAGGGGCTCTGGTTATTCTAAAGAAGCTGTAAATACTTCAGGTAATCGAACATAAAATCTCCAAATGTGGCTTAACTTGCTTTAAAGCATAAAGATGATGTTTTCCGTTAAAGGAAAAGTTGACCTCAATTTAATTTCCTTTTACTGGGATCCAGTGCCAATGTGTGTGGTGATTCCAAGCAAGTGTTTCATTATACCAATGTGCTGCAAAGACTACTTCTATCTGCTAGGAGTATTAGGTCTTTCTCAAAGACCTTCATGCAAACTTACTCCTGGTTCAGCTTTTAAAACCAGCTGTCAAAAACCTCAGATAATAAACTGAAGATTCTGTAATATCCCAACTTTAAAGACTGATCTGAAAACTAAGTGTAATGATAAAATGCTTATTCCAAACTTGTGCTCAGTATTTTAGCTATTACATTTAGGGACAAGGAGTTACATGGCGAGGCTCGGATAGGAGCTGATGTGTTTTCATGAGCCCAAATTACTAATATGTTTCTGCATGTAAAACTGAGCCTGACTTACAAATCTAGTAGTAGTTGTGTTGGGAAATTGTGCACCTTTTGTCTGGTAAGAATCTTTAGCTATTCAGAAATGACTACTAAACTGGAATAAAGTTGCTGCAGTGATCACCTACAGCTCTGTGTTCCTCTCATTTTGATGTTTGTCATCTTAAAGGTTAGAGCAGTGAGAAGTGTTTCAAATAATAATGCCAAATACACCTACAAGTAGAGTGACTTTCATTTAGTAAAAGCAAGGGCAGATCTTATCTTTGCAGTAATGTTAGTGGGGTTAATGAAAATGTTGCTTGTCCAGAGGAAGTGACTGAGCACTGCACTAAGCAGATGGCTGCAGGACTTTTTTGTCCTAACAGCTAGATCCAGGATTAAGGCAGCCATTGTGGGACACATAAATGAATATTGTATTAGTATTCTGTGTTATGGCTTGGATCTCAATAGCATGAGATCTTTTGTGTGCAAGTCTATCAAGCCAAACAAGGGCAGAATGTGTAGCAGGATAAAAGGAATAGCAATATTTTTTAAGTAGGAACCTTGTGTAGCAGTGCTGCAAGTAAGAAATAAGGGATGGCTCATCTGTTTCCACCTCTAGAGCTCCTCTGGAGAAGCCTTCTGGGCTGAGAGGAAAGAATTGATGTAGAAAACCATATTATGGAAACTTTGTGGCATGCAACCAGTCAGCTGATGGTTTGGGTTTTTTTCCTTTTTCTTTTCCACATGAACAATGTGGTTTTTTTCTAATAATAGCAGTATTGTAATAGATAAAACTGGGATCTTTATCAGTTCTAGATACAGCATGACAGTACCGTTTGAAGATAGAATGCCGGTTGTCTGAGCTGATCAAATCTTCAATGATCAAAACGATTCTGCAATGAATGCCTTACCTGCTTTTCTCCCTGGTTTTATTGCTGCTGCTAACTTCACAGTTATGTTTGAACACAACTTTTTCCTCTAGTCCTTCTCTGGGCTAACTGTGAATGAATCTTCTAAGCTTCTGAATAAAAGCTTGGGTGCTTGAATAACAATTTGTGATGATGGAATTTGCACAAACAGCCTTCACTCCTTGTCTTCATGGGAGAGGAAAGTCTTTCATGCTGTATATATCTACTACATATAAATACATTTTATATGTGTTTAGCTTGTGTGCAAGGCATGATGTTTGCTTAATGTATTAGACTTGTATGTATTGGCATACCCGCAGGTAAGTCTGCATCTCTTTTGAGGAAGAAGGCAGTGAGAGCTTGTGATGGGCTTTGTGAATTGCCAGGTTGCACAGTCACACTTTGCAGCTATTGTCTGCTCTGCTGATAGTGGCAGCATAATTCTGTTTCCTATCTTTTTTCTTGAGTGCGTTTGGATTTACCTCTACATGTATTGAGTAGCAAGCCTCATGTGAAAGGAAGGGGCTTTATAGTACCCAAGAAACAAGCGGTGTGAAAGATGAATTGCCTTGTATGGTTGCAGATGGATCCACAGTATGTAGCTGAGCATGACTTAAGCAGATTCCTGACCTATCAAGAGCAGAGGTGGCCTCAGAGTGCCCTGTGGCAACTGGAATTGTATGAATAATTAAATGAAAGAACGTCAGTATTGTTGAGTTTAAGAAACAACATATTTCTGTCTTGGAGTTTATTGGGAGAGGTTAGTACAGTTAGCTTCTTGATGTTTGTGTGAAGACTAAGCCATGTCATTGTGTTGAGCTGGGGACTGACGAGCTGTGAAGTGGCTTTGCTGACAAGGACCAGAGGTCCTGATGGCCACCAGGTTGAATGTGAGCTGGGAATGTGTCCCTGTGGCAAACACAGCCAGACTATCCTGGCATTAGGAAGAACACTGCCAGCAGGTGCAGGGAGGCGTTTTTTCCGCT
>JAVHNF010092378.1:28118-46767 GCA_034783455.1 Micropsitta finschii
AGTCACAAAGGAGGTTCTAGATGATGAAGTTGTGAATGTGGTACTTTCTTCCCCTTGCTCTGGATGAACTTTTCCTCAGCAGATCTTTAGCTGGTGTCTCTGTAGGAGATCCTGTACTCCGTACTGGCAAACCCCTGTCAGTGGAACTAGGGCCTGGCATCATGGGAGCTATTTTTGATGGTATCCAGAGGCCTCTCTCGGACATCAGCACTCTGACCAAAAGTATCTATATCCCTAGAGGTGTCAACGTGTCAGCTTTGAGCCGAGATATCAAATGGGAATTCACACCTTCAAAGAATCTGCGGGTAGGTTCTCCCTTGCTCCTCTACCCCCAGAGGTTAAGGCTGAAGCAAGGGTGCCAGTGCTGGGACTGCTGGGAGCTATGGTTGATGCAGTTTGTGTTGGAAGGTGATAGTGATGTATGAGCCTGGATGGGGACCACCAAAACTTACTCTGTGTGACTTACAGTGTGTTGCTGCTGCATCTGAGAAACTTGTAAAGTTTTAATGTATTTGCAAAACTGTAAAGAAGCTCATGGAATTGCACTAAGCAAAAGGAATGACTGTGGAACACATTTTGCAAATGAAGGTAGCCTTAGAGCTGGAAAATGTCATGGCTTTAGCCCTTGGTGGCATTTTTTTTCCAAGCCTGCAGGTTAGAATATGCTATTCTTTCTCTACTTAACATATTAGGCTGAGAGGTGTATAAGAAACAAGGAAGATTCGTTGCATCAGTCTGTAATTGCTACTGTCTGAGCTTTGAAAGGCACCTCAACCCAGATAGTGTTGCTAGCAATGTGCTGTTAGTGTAATGATGTATGCAAATGGGCTACTGTGCTCTAGCAATGCATTTACAAAGGGAGTAATCACATTGGTAGACTTAATAGCTATAGTTACTTTATTAAGGTTAAGGTTCTTTTTTAAAGCTGGAGTTCTTGCTTATGACTAATACACCTGTTCTGATTCCAGGTTGGCAGCCACATCACTGGTGGAGATATTTATGGTATTGTGAATGAAAACTCCCTTATCAAGCACAAAATCATGCTGCCCCCACGGAACAGGGGTACAGTTACATACATTGCTCCGCCAGGAAACTATGACACTTTAGTAAGTCTCTCAAACAGCAGTTGCTGATATATTCCATGTCTCTCTTATAGGGTTGATGTATTCTTTCTGTTCTGCATGATGACAACTGAAAAGTGTTTCACGCAACAAAGTGTCTGAATTAATGCTCACCTCTGCTGACCTGCCTGCAGGAATTACATGAATATCTGGTGCAATTATATTCTGTGTATGGCTTCCCAATGGCACTTGAGTATGCCATGTTTGCTGACCCCTGGGGATCTGCACTATCTCATGAATATGTAAAATTCTGTTGCCCTTCAGAAGAATGTGTTTAGGTGACGCTTTGTCTTGCACGTATTCTTCCCTCAGTAGCATTGTAAATATGATATGGGAAAGAGCCCTCCACTTGAGAAGGGATGATAGCATGTTGAAGTTCTGAGAAGTTGGTGATGGCATCAAAGACCTAGCTGTGCAGAGTAGTTGAGACAAGAATTTGTATACCGGTCCAGTGCAGCCGTTTGCTTACTTCAGATGTCTGGTGCTGTCTGTTAGGATGTTGTGTTAGAGCTGGAGTTTGAAGGCGTGAAGGAGAAGTTCACTATGGTCCAGGTCTGGCCTGTACGTCAAGTCCGTCCTGTTACTGAGAAGTTACCAGCCAATCATCCTTTATTAACTGGCCAGCGGGTCCTAGATGCCCTCTTCCCGTAAGTACTACTTCTTCTTTTCTAGTATGTAAGAAATCTCTTTCTTGGAGGGAATCAGACGGAAGAAGCCTTAATTTTTTTATGGGCAAACAGACCCCAAGCTTTCACCGTGTGTTCACAGCATAATCTGAAAAAAATATTTAGCTGAATTCATCATATTTCTGTATTTGGCAAGAGTGGAAGAAGGAGGATAAGTTTAACAAGATAGTTCTAGTGCATTAATCTAGAAAAGAATGAACAAGCATAAACTTAACGTAATTGTGCCAAGCCTACAGAAAGGCTAGAACTTTCAAGCTTGATACATCCATTGGAACACATCAGTAGGATTGCTTTCCATATTCTTGAGGATGCACAGTTCCCAATAATAATTGGGTTACCACTTACAGAAGCTGTTGCATGTAGCTGTAGCACAAAATGTTTATTTAAGCAGCTACCTTCCAAGACACTGAATCCAGTAGTTTTGGTCCTAAAATATTATGCTGCTTATTCTTACAGCTAAGTACAGTTGTTCCTTTCTTAGCATTTGCATTCTGTCGGTGCTTCCAGCTGTAAAAACTGCTATTTTCTAAGCCTGAAGGTCTAGCTGTTTTACCAGTGTAACTCATGTCCTTCATGGGCAGTAGAAGAAAAGGATAGTTTATAACCTCAGTCTTTTGGTTTAGTGAAATACCTCTGTGTTTCTAACCCAGCACACTGAATGTGGCTCCTGTTGTTCTGCTTTCAATTAGGGATTTTATTGGAAAACATATTTTAAGATAGGAGAGAGCTGATTTTTTCCTTTCTTGCAAATCAGAGTCCTTTTTCTTTACTCAGGTGTGTACAAGGGGGCCCAACAGCGATTCCAGGAGCATTTGGCTGTGGGAAGACTGTGATCTCTCAGTCTCTCTCAAAATACTCCAACAGTGATGTCATCATTTATGTAGGCTGTGGAGAACGAGGAAATGAAATGTCTGAAGTACTGAGAGATTTCCCTGAGGTTAGTATGGAGAATTCATGGAGGCTAAGCTTGCTACTGTCCTGGTATTGTAACTGAATAGCTTACTATATCGGCAGAGTGACTCAAAATGACCTTCTTGCCTCCTTGCTGTAAGTTCTGACTGTAGTAGGAGAAATCCCTTTTGGCTCATTCGGGAATTATTTCAGTGGCCCTTCAGTAAAAATCTGGACTAGTTTTTGGATGTACTTTCTAACTTGTTTTAAAATAAAGCCAAAACAGACACAGTTACAAGCACCATATCATTCACTGGTAACATCTCTAACTTAACCATGCATAGCAAATGCAGTATCTGCATTTATAGGGTGCAGGGTGGTGATACAGTTACCAGAGAATAGTGTGACATGTGAGGCTTTGGAATGCCTTCTGAAGGAAATAGAGAATGCCTGGTTAAAACAAACAAACAAAAAAGCAGTGGTTTTAGTAATCCTTCTACCTGTTGTGTGTTAGTGAATTAGTTGTGGCATATTCTTCTGTAAAATATGGGAAAGAAGCCAGATAGTCTGAACTGTCAGAGAAACTCCACTGTCAGAAATAAGGGGTAAAGGGCTTGGATGTGTTGGTTAGTTACAAGATGGGAAAGTCAAGATGAGGGGGCCATGAAAAAAGATAAATGCCAGTGTATTCATAAGTGGAATTCTATACAAATGTCAGGATATGCATTCTGTTCAGGTGTTTATAAGGTTTCACTGGGCTTATATGTGTGGTTTAATGTCCAGTTGTCAAAGACAAACTTGGATCATTTTAGATGGGGGGGAAAAAAAAGCTTTCTGATTCCTAATGGTGTTAGGAAACAGGTGAAGGATATGACTTTTTGGCTCTTCCAGCCTAGTAAGCTGAGAGAGGGTAATTTACTTCCTGATGCAGTAGATTTGTCATTACTCATTTGAATGGGATCAGTGGAGATTTGCTAGTTGCAGAAGATGAGATGAGGCGGTGCATTAAGCAGTTAAACTGTGCAATCTGAGAGGCAAACCAGCACAGTATTCTCTAGTCTCTGCTCTTGGTAGAGTAGCTGTGAGATGAGGATCCTGATTTAAAGGGAGTAATACTGTAAAAAGCAGGCACCCCACAAAACAACAACAAACACTTTGCTACTGTTACCTTTTTTTCTTTTCTTGCGTTTTAGCTAACAATGGAAGTTGATGGCAAAGTAGAAAGCATCATGAAGAGAACAGCTCTGGTAGCGAATACCTCCAACATGCCTGTGGCTGCCAGAGAAGCCTCTATCTATACTGGTAAGATTTACAAGAGGCTGGAAAAAGCTGTGTATATAGAGCAAGCCATCATGCTGGATCATTTCCAGTTCCTGAGATGATCAGCACTGAGAAACTTGCTTAGTTTCAGAAGTTCAGCCCTTTTGGACCTTGCCTGCATGAAGTCCTAGTATCTTAATTGAATTTGGTGTATACTTATGATTTCTGAATATTGAATAATTTTGCTTATAAGGTGAATGCACTGCACAAGCTCTCATGTAGGTTCATCTCCATGTTTTAATTATGTAAGCTTTTGTTTATGACTAGTGTTTTGCTGACAAGTACAGCCATTTACTGGGCAGGATTAGGAGTCTCTGAGTTGGCAGGTTAGTCTGCTTTTCTTTGCAGCCTCTCAGAGTGCTTTTTTACGTTCTTTGTTATGAAAACTTGTCAGATCATTAAGATAAAACATGACCTTTTCTCACTGTTGTATTCTGGTAGTTTGAAAGGGAAGAAGACACTTCACAATAAGAAGAGGCTTTGTTCATGGTTTCAGTGAGGCAAGGAGTAACATCAGTGACATTGCCATGTCTCTTCAAAGAGATACATGGGAATGTAAGATGAGCCAAAGTGGTTCATAAGGGAAAATGGGAAGAGTGAGAAGAAATAATGAAAAAGACAGCAAGGACATGATCTAGTGGGAAGACAGAATTAATTTCCAGTGTCTGTTTCCATCCAGATGTGAACTTGGATATAATTTGGCTTATTTACATCTTGGTGACAACATGGAAGCATAGAATTCCTTCTGGAACCTTATGCTGAGTACGCTGTTGTCTTTGTTCTAGGAATCACCCTGTCTGAGTATTTCCGGGATATGGGCTACCATGTCAGTATGATGGCAGACTCCACTTCCCGATGGGCTGAGGCCCTCCGAGAGATCTCCGGGCGACTGGCTGAAATGCCAGCTGGTGAGTAGCCTTTCCTCAGTCTAGTCTTGTAAAAACATCCTTTAAACTCTGAGCCTTTGACTCCATGTCTGCGTGTTGCTGTTTGCAGACAGTGGTTATCCAGCCTACCTTGGTGCCCGTCTAGCCTCTTTCTATGAGCGAGCTGGCAGAGTGAAGTGTCTGGGGAATCCTGAAAGAGAAGGCAGCGTCAGCATTGTTGGAGCGTGAGTGTTGCATCATTTTGCTTTGCGTTAGGTGCAGCTCTTCCTCTGTGTTTTTGTATCTCAAAGTACCTATTTTTCAGACAAAAAAAAAGTCTTATTGCTCTGTGCAGCTGCAGGACTAAAAATACGTGGTTGAGTAGGTAGATATTTAGTCTCTGTTCACCCAGAGCTGCTGCTAAATGATATGTGGGGGCAGAAAGAATGAATGTGGCAGGTAGTTCTGTGAGGTGCAGACTTGCAGTCACTTGCAGCAATCGGAGCAAATGGCTCAGGGAAGAATGTCATTAGAGCTGTCACCAAAAAGTATGTCAAACCATGCTCAGAGCAGGAAAGAAGGAGCAATTAGAGCAGCAGTGTGTGCATCTGGGGGTATGATGAGTCGTGATTCTCTTGCTTAGAGTAGAATTACATGGAGCAGCAGTGTGTGCATCTGGGGGCATGATGAGTCGTGATTCTCTTGCTTAAATAGAGTAGAATTACATGGAGCAGCACATCTTAAGGTGCCATGGGCATGTGGTCCCCAGACATTGTTATAGGTGACATTGATTTGTATATCATACTGTGGGCAGGTGAACTTCCCACATGTTTTGAGGAGATGCTTCAGCATCTGTAAGAACACCTGGAGTCCATTTTTTGCTCTGCTTAGTTCTGCTGCCTGCAACATCCATACACAAATGAATTGTGCTTTTGAATCAGATATTAAGTATTTTCTCTCTGGTGAGGCGTATATTAAGGTGTCAAGCCCCAATGAAATTTAAGTGGTTATTGTATAGGTGAATGTCTCAAATAATTTCAAATTGGGATGTAGTTTTCTGTAGCATAATCATTGCACTGTGTTTCACAGTGTTCTATCAGCACACTTGCTGAATCTGTTCCGATGGAGTTAGGTTTGATAATCCAAGCTGTAGTTACTTCCTGGAGCTAAAGCGACTGAAATCATTGATACTGTCAGTCAGTCACTGATACAACTGTATTTCCTGGTGTATTTGATACAACACCTGTGTGGGTATGCATCAAACACTTTCTGCAGTGGAAGCTTGTGAGCTGTTACTTGAAATCACGTTGGCTTTTGTGTTTTCTGTGATAACTGAGCTGTGCAACCTCATGTTCAGTACTTCAGTTTCAACTGTGAAAGCAACTCTGATGATTCTTCCTTATCTCTCCCTGCTCAGTGTGTCTCCCCCAGGTGGTGACTTCTCTGATCCTGTCACATCTGCTACACTGGGCATTGTTCAGGTATGTCTGCAGTGTTTCAGCTCTTCCATCCACTCCGTTGATCCCAAAATGATCATGCTTCAGTGCATTTGTGCCAGTGGCAGGGGTGTGAAAGCTTTGATTTGACACAGGCAGCTTTGTTAGGGTGCTTTGCAAAATGTTCTAACAGTGTAAAAGGGGACCTTACGAGGTGGTCTCTGAACTGATGTGTTTGAGATCCCTTTGGAAGAGGAAGTGGAGGCAACAATTCCTTCCAATGCTGACTGCTCAGGAATACCTATGCTTCCTGATTGCTGCCCACTGAGCTGCACTTCAAATGTGGCTGCTCTTGGCTGAGATGGAAAGTGAATCACTCTTAATAGGTGCATTGAAACCCCAAAAAAGTCCTGAGCAGATGTCTGTGAGATTAATGTCTTGCAACTGATTGCAGCCCTGCTTAAGGAAAAGGAGTTACATCTTATAGGTCCCCACTTAGACTCCAGTATTGACACTGTAGTGGCTGACTTCTTCCTTAAGAGAAGCCTTAAGCTGAGTAAGTCTGAACTTACTTAAAGTCTGAACTTTAGAAGGTACATCCTTTTCTGAGAAGTGTTTGAAAGTCACTGCTATAGGTAATATAAGGAAGGCTTTCTTTTTATTTCTGAAGCTCTCATTTATGATAGCCTTTGCCATATTGCTTTTGCACAAACTTGCTTTCTGTACTTATTGCCTTCAATTATTTTTGGTTCATACTTTATGTGGACCACTGGTTGATCTTTTTGGCTTCTGCTAGGTTTTCTGGGGCCTGGATAAGAAGCTGGCACAACGCAAACACTTCCCCTCCGTCAACTGGCTGATCAGTTACAGCAAATACACGCGTGCCCTGGATGAGTACTACAACAAGCATTTTACAGAGTTTGTCCCTCTCAGGACAAAAGCCAAAGAGATCCTGCAGGAGGAAGAGGATCTTGCAGAGATTGTGCAGCTTGTGGGGAAGGTGAGTAACCAGCTCTGAGGAAGTGCGGTGTCAATGAGCCATCCTCCATTTCCTTACCACTAGTGCAGGCTTTAGATCATGTCTTAGACCAGATTTGATGGTTACTGCATTGTGCAAAGAAGGCAAATGGCCACTGGGAGATGTCAGTCTCTCCTGCCCCTAACTGTGCTTTATTCCAGCTTTCTTCTTTTATGACTTCTAAGGACAAAAGACTTTCTTGGATGAACCTTGGCTTGATGCTACTTTTCTCATGTAAACTAGTTTGCAGAGCATCTAATGCTGGAGTTAAGAAGCTTTTTGCTTCAATGCTCCTGTTCTGCTGAAACGCCCTTTGCTGTAACTTACAGTAGCAAGTAATTTTTGCAAGAGAAATGATGCAAACTGGTCTTTACTGTTGAAGTCATCTGAAGGGTTACAGTTTATTAGAAGCCATGTTGCCAGCTGCAGAACAGAGGTGTTGGCATTTACAAGCTGGCCTGTAAGAAACAGAAGCAATGCCTGCTTTTTCCGAAACCTGGTGATTCCCTAGTTTCTCTGGAAACCTGTGACAGGACATATGGCTCCACTTTACTGGAATTCTTTAATTTCCTTCGTTCGCTTCACTGTTTTGGAGAGAAAGCTGAACTTGGACAGGAATATTTCCCTTGATAACCCTCAATAAAGGGACCTAGTGGAAACTCTTGTGTTTCAGCTTAGCACTATAAACACAGTTACTGACATACTTGACAGTAACTTAATCCCATGAGGTTTGGGTGAACTGTGCTGGTTTACAGGGTCGTAGTAGTGTGTGGGATTTTGTATTAACTATCCTTATTTGGAGGGACTTTCCTCCTCTTGCTCTCTATTCTCTGATGATGCAGCCCAACCAAGATGAGGCCTTCACTACCTCTTGCCTAGCAGAGCTCTCTAGATGTGTCTTTGAAGAAAAGGAAATGTGATCTTGGAGTCTTTTGCGCTTTTCTATTTACAAAACCATGTTCTAAAAGAGTAGTTCACAGAGCAGGGTAGAATCAGTTCCTTGGTGGGGAAGGGATACTGATAAGCCAGTGCTTGTGACAAGGCACTATTTCCATGATAGAAGTAGTGGAACTGGTGATCTTGATCTCAAAGATGGTACCTTTAACAGCTGAAGCCTGGGCTTGGCCAAAAAGTGCAACAAACCTTTATAAAGGGGAAATTGTGGAGAAACAATCAGATACTTTTTTTCTTATTAGCTCTGGTTTCTGTTAGTGTTCTTGTGAAAGAAAGTCCAAACTTCCTGTGAAGAAAGCAAGCCTGGGGTACTTGAAACTCAATTTGCCTCCTTTAGCAAAGGGACAGTGAAGGGACAGTGAAGGCAGAGGAGTGACCAGTGGTGCCAAGAGCAGCAGCGTGCACCAGGGTTGTGGCTGTCCCATGGAGTTTGACAGGCATCATCATTAACTCCTTTGCTTTTCTTGAATGCCAGACAGGGAAAGCCCGCTGGTGGCTGTGGAGGCTAATCCTCAAGATTACTTAGTGAGATCTAGTTTTATTTCCATGGATATTAGGATTCAGGAAGGTAAAAACTAATTGATTTCTTTATGTAGGAAGGTGATGTTTCAACATACCTTGTAGCAAAGCCATGTGTGTTTTCTGTCTGGTGGCTTTCCCATTATATTAAAGGAAACTTCCTTTCCATTGTTTATCATCAGATAGATTTAGTGACTGTTTGGCCCATCTTAATTTGGCAGTCAATGAAATTGGCTGGACTAGAGCAGGGAGTGAGAAATACCCCGAAGATAGAATACTGCTGAAAGCTTAAGAGGGTGGGAAGAAAATAGGTACTGAAAGATACTGGTTCTTGGTCAGGATATACCATGTCCTTATGGAATGGAGTACTAAACTAACAGTGTGCCTTATTTTAATAGGCTTCCTTGGCAGAAACAGATAAAATTACCTTGGAGGTTGCCAAGCTGATAAAAGATGACTTCTTGCAACAGAATGGTTATACGCCTTATGACAGGTGAGATCTGACTGGCTGCTCTGCCCTCTTAGGCCTGTGTAGTCTGCATATAGACAGCTATTGTACTTGGAAATTGCACTCAGCATGCAAATGGAAGAGCTCTGCTTAGGTAGGCCACTGAACAGTGTATTCACTTTGTCTTTCCCAAGGCATGCAGACCTTTCCCAAATGCAGTCGCACCCTTTGAGTTTCTCAGGCCCTCATCTGTTGTTCAGTTAACCAATAGCATGTCCTCCTTAGGAGGAGAGGAGCACTTTATTTTCTGAGACAACATCCAAAGTCTTCCTGGTTATTCTGGCCATACATGGGGGATTGCAAGAATCTGCTTTCAGTTACTGTTGCATAATTCCTGAGTAAATTAGATCCATAGAAAAAAATACTGGATCTTTTCCCTAGTGCGATATTTATCCCTGTCTGCTTTGCTGCTTTCTGTACTATCTTTGTGTTTTTAAGAGCCTGACAAAGGGGTCTTTTGTACTTCATCTAACTACCCTGCTCAGGTAGATCAGGAGGTTTTCAGTACTTCATCACTAAAAGCATAGATGTCCATCATTCTGTAGCAGTGCGTGCCTTTGATTAGGTTACTAGGGCAAGCGTGCTTGCATGTGATAGGGAAGCACAGGAAGTAGCATGATGCAGGGTATAAATAATAATGGGGCACCTTCCATGGCAGTCATCCACCCATTAAAAATTGAGCTTTTTGTGTGTGGAGTGTTCTTGTCATAGAAACACTCCTTTTCCTGTGAGCAAAGAAACTTGCAGAGCTGTCAGGTCATCCCAGGCTTCTTGGAGGAAGTCTGTTCCCATGATGGACAAAACAGGAAGGAGGAATTCTGTTAGCTGCTCTGGTGTTTTCCCTTTCTTGTTAGTATTGGCACAGATCGAGAAGTGAAACTTTCTACAGCCATGGTTCCTGTTCTCTCCTGTTTTGCCCAGTGTTTGGATGCTACTTCAGAAACCTCCCTCCAATACGATTGTCTTAGCCTATGATTTGCTTGTTTAAAAACGTGTCTTTTGACAGTGTATATTCAAAATGCCTGGAGTAAAGCAGGCCAGTGCCCCTTCTGTCAGGTGAGAACTCAAGAGTTGTGAAGGCAGGAGCCCTGTCAACTGTGACAAGATGCCTGATCAATCCTTTCCTGTCCCATCAGGTTCTGCCCCTTCTACAAAACAGTGGGAATGCTTTCCAATATGATTGCATTCTATGACATGGCACGCCGTGCTGTAGAAACCACAGCGCAGAGTGACAATAAGATCACGTGGTCCATCATCCGAGAGAACATGAGTGAGATCCTCTACAGACTTACCTCTATGAAGTTCAAGGTATGTTTGGAAGGAAGTGGGTTGTGCTCCTTTTGGTGAGGTTCCAGTGCCTGTGGAAGGCAAAGGTGGTCATCAGTTGCCTTAGATAAAGGTATATGAACAGAGACTTTCTGAATGCACTTAAGAACTGGGTTTAGTTTGTGAGCACAGGAATGGTCAGTACAGAAACCAGGCAGGTGATGCATGGTGCATAGCCTCGGCACTCCCATCTTGGAGAGTCTCTTCTATGTTACATGTATCATGGTACTAGTGCAAGCACCTTTCCTGTTTATTTGGGGGATTTGTGATAAACTTTTATGTAAAAAATCATAATATGTTCTAAGGAGAATTAGCAGGTGAAAGCAGCCTCAAGTTTAAATCCCGGAATGTGCTAAAAAGTGAATGATAGAAATGTTGATGGCATACTCCTGAATGGAAGTTAAGGAAAGAAATGCTAGTCTCCTGCAGTAATACATGATGTATGCTGTATTTGGCTTCCGGACTTAAGGCGGGTAACTAGGAGGAGGGGAAGAGAGAAGTAACTTCAATGTGAGCTGAAGGGAAAACAAGTGCCTTGGAGCACACGCTCTGGGTAACTTCAGAAGCCATCTTCTTAGGGTACAGCTTTCCTAAAACTCATCCAGAGCATGCTGGTGTAGCAGGTCCTGGTAGGACAGTAACCTGTGATGCTAAGAAACTGATGTTGAAGTAGCTAAGGAATAATCTCTGTGAAGAATAATGCTTACTCTGCTATAACTCTTATAAGCAATCATTGCAAATCTTTCAAGAACAAGTACCATAGGATAAAATGATGTTAAATTTAAGTGTTCTGGTGTGCCAGTGGATTCTGTTCCTGCAGGTTTATTTCTTTGGCTTGTTTCTGCAGTAAGCAGATCCCTGGTACATAAAGCATCAAGAACATAACAAGATACACGTATGGACATGAGTTTCTTTGAGGGCTGATTGTATAGAGACTGGGGAAGTAACATGGTTTTTACAAACCATGGCCACCAGAAGGCATATGGCATACAGCAGAATGGTGGACTGAAAAAGGGAAGCCAGGGGGAGAATGCATGTTAAGAGGAGCTGGCCCTCTAATACAGGAGTAGGTATGAAAGGAAGATGACATTCTTGGGTAACAGGCTGAAAGGCATGAGAATTTAAATGCCCTGCATCCTGCAGTCTGTGTGCTTCGGAGAGACAATGAAGGAGGATTGCATCCACGCATGTAAGCCCTCTCTGTTTCCCAAGAGCTGCACTGGCCCAGAGAAGTGTAGTGCTGAGAGGAGAATGGTGAAGATACTGAGCAGGTTTCAGAGCCTGGCAGTTACCGCTTCTCCCAGGAAGGCCTTGCAGCCTCAGGGCAAAGCCGATTGTTAGAGTTTTTGCCTTTGTCTTTCATGAAAAGTATTTTGAGAAAATGAAGCTCTGCAAAGATGGGTTTGAGCTTCTGATTGCACAGTAAGATTCTAATTGGAACCAAGTGACCTCTGAGTGATGGCAGAGTCGCTCCTGCACTTATTAGGGGATGCACCCCAGAAAGTACAGCAGAGCATTTCTGAGTCACAGTGAGCCTTTCTCCACTTGGTTTGGGGATAGGAGCCTTGTACTAACCACTGCAGCTCTTGAATCACACAGCATTAACTGAGACTCTCTGTATTACTGAATCCTCTCCAAATCAGTTGCTTTCCAGTAAAGTAACCACTGCTCATGAAAGAAAGTCTCTCTCCAGTATCCATCCTGCCTGCTCCCTGAATGTGGCAAGAGGATGAGATTTAAACCTTGTGGCTGTCAGTGAGACAGACTAGAGCTATAATGCTTGCTCTGCAGTTGGCAAGTGTTAATCCCAAGGGCAAGAAATGACAGCACTGGCACAGCAGGGTTGTCTAAAGTACCCAAGGCTTTTTCTCACAGAGCTGTTTGCTTGCTGTGTTATCTTTCAGGACCCTGTCAAAGATGGTGAAACAAAAATCAAGGCGGACTATGCTCAGCTGTTTGAGGACATGCAGAATGCATTTCGCAGTCTGGAAGACTAGACTTGACCTCTGTGACCACTCCAGTTTGTCCTCTCAATTCCTCATCTCAGCTCCTCTGCTTCCCTACCTTACAAGAATGATGCAACAGTACTTGAGTTGATAAATAGCCCTGTTTTCCGTGTTCATACTCAGAGAGTGTCCTTACAAAACATTCCTCCTAATTTGTGTTTGGCATTGCTTTGTGTGTCTGAAATGGTGAGTGTTGTGTGAATGGGCCTGGCTGAGTGAAGAAATGCTGTTGTACACTTCTAGGGTGGGAAGAATTTCACTTTGCCTCTCCCAGCTCTCTTGGTAACTGGTCTTTCACCTTGGGATGTATCCAGCTGAGCTGTACCAGCAGAGGAGGTGTACATCTTAATGCAGTCACGCGGTACGTTCTGAGCTGGCAGGGGTAAGGGCATTTACATCTGGCGCTTTGCTAAGTGACTATCATGACGTAGAAATCCCTATTCTCAAAAGAGGTTTTGACCATGTTCTGCTGATAACATTGATACAACCAGAAATTCTTCACTACTCTGTCCCTTCTGCAGCCCTCAGCCAAGTCAGTTGGTGTTTAAACATGGTAGTTCTAGATCTCTCCAAGAAGGGACTGACTAGAAGATGAGCACGTACAAGTGACCAGTGTAATTCCATACCCTGGAGAAATAAGAGTTTTGTCTTCCTACTTAATACAGATAGGACTGCTGGGCTCTGCATCAGCTAAAATCAAAGCCATAGGTGCTCAGCTTCCAGCAGAATTTGACCACCTTGCCTCCCACTCACCGTGTAAGATTTCATGACACTCAGCTGCTTTAGTTAGTGAAGCTTGTGACTGCTGCCGTGTGCTGCAGGATGTAGATGGTAAGTTTGGAGATGCCATGCATGTGGACCAGGAAGGCAGTCCTTCCTCAGTGGTGCTCTGCCTCCCAGTGCAATGCCCAGGTCGTGCTAAGGAAGGGAAAGCACGTGCCCAGCCTTCCTCCTCCACCTGTGCTCCTGTGGCCGGTTTGGCGGTGGCACAGAAGGTCCCTGGTTCTCATGTAAGAGGAATGTATGATGCTAAACTGGGGGCGGGGGATGAACAGGGGGAAGGCTGGAAAGTACAAAATGTAGTTACTCCTGCCGTGTTGATGGCAATGCAAGAGAAACCAGTGACTCTGGACTTGTGCTCTGGAAGCACTCTTGTCAAGCAGCTGAAACCGCTTCTTGGGCTTGCTGACCAGCAAAACTAGTCAGAGGTGAGGAATGAACGTAGGGCAGCCTTTCTGTTGCAGTCCAGGAGCCCACTGCTGTGGAGAGAGACAGAATGCCAGCATCCTCTCCAGTCTCTGCCTCGCTTGTGTCAGGTGGCATCCAGTGCTGCTTGCCTGTGCCCAGCTGATGTGTTTTACTGCTTTCTTATGTCATCAAACAGTACCCAGGGTCGGTGACACCATGGTGGTGGCATGGCTGTGCAAGCATGAATTCTGTGCTGAGGTATTGCTGCCAGCTCTGAACAGTAGTGATGCAAAGGGATCTTCCACTACGGACCAAATGCTGCCACTTCCATTACAGTATCAACTTGCTCTTTGCTAGGGAGAGCCAGGCTGAAAGTTAAAGGGATTAACTACTTCTGGTCCTCCCAAAAGCAAGTACTCCTCCAGCCGATATCCTGGTAGCAAATGGTTAAGTTTACAGCTCACTGAACTTGTGGTGTATGCTGCTTATTTTACCAATGAGCATGTGTGAGTGAGTAGTCACTGTCCAAGCCCTTGCTGGATTCCTCATCGTTCGTACCCTTCACCACTGTACTATGTAGCATTTCATGCTAGAAACCAGATGTTCTTATCTCTTTAAATAGAGGATGTTAAAAACTTTACAGAAGATGTCTATGATAATGCAGTTCTAATATTTATTGTGCTGTACCTGGCCCTGAAGTGTGACCAGTTCAAACAGTTTCATATATATTTTTGTCTTTTTTGGTTTGTGTCTGTTTTCAGTGTTGAGATTCTGATGTTCACTGTGTCCTGCAGGTCCTCCCTCCACAGCTGTGGGAGGAACTAAAAGATGGGCAGAACCCCACCACCTACTTTATCTTGTATATTTCATTATGTATGTTGCAGGAAATTGTGTAAAAAACAAAAGTTAAAAAAAAAATACATTGAAGTCAATGAAAATAAAATTGATTTAAAGTAGGTTTTGTTTGTCCTCTTATTACATCAAACCAACCCTGTGCCCCTGTGGTATATACGCAGCATGCTATCAGGACAGCTCACAGGTTGCTTAAAACCTTACTACTTCATTTTAGGCATTGCTTTAAATCAGTCTGGCAGGGCCTTAAACTGTTTCTCTGCTCTGGACTATACCTCCTGAAATCTCTAAATATGAACGCTGGACAAAGTGAGTGGAACCTCTGGATGGGAAGATCACTGTGGCATTGCTGGCCAAAGCCCAGAAGTTAGCATTCCTTTTCAATAAAGCATTGAAACCACCTGTAAATAGCAGCACACAAAACAACGTATTGAGGCATTGTTGTACCTATCTGACCAGTGTGTAACACCTCTGCGATGGAAATGTTTTGCTATTTTTATATACATATTAGAGATACAGCAAGCTTGAACAGGGCAGACAGGCAAGTAATCCCACTGCCTCACAAAGGGGTGGAGGTCACAAGCTCGGCCCTGGCAGCTGCAGCCTGGCAGTTCCCTCAGGACGGTAAGAAACCCATGGAGAGAAGCGAGCAGTTCAGGTTTTGGCAGCGTGGAAGTTCCCGACCGGCAGCATCCTCACTTCATCCACACGACTTTTGTGGATCTGGAAGGCAGGTGTCACCCAGCGGCCGCAGGAACACTGCTCACCCCGCCAGCTGAAGGAGCCCAGCTTCGACGTGCATTTGGGACACAGCAGCTGCAAGAGAAAAGCATGACCCAGGCAAAGGCACGTGCAGATGGAGAGTTACTTCAGTGTACTTCTATGGCACATTCATTGTGACAACCTCTGCAGAGCCAAGTCCTTCCCTTTAACACTTCAGAGAAGGTAAATGGGCTGAAAAACTGACAAAAAAGCTAACCTGACACGGCTGTTTAGCCCTAGGGTGTAGCAGGCAGCTGTGCTGGCAGAAGGGAGGGTATGGAAGTGCAGCTACTTGGACCTGGTGTGGTTCCAGGACAGTTCTGCCACTCTCCAGAAAGCCTCAGTCAGCATAAGACTACAACAGGATTAAGTACCACAAACCTTTCTCACACTAAAACCAAACAGCAGATAAACCCTGCCAAATACCCTAGGTAGTGGTCTCAGCCCAACACGATCACCAGCTCCTTTCCTTGTAAAAGCATATTTAAGAATCTATTCACAAACTGGAAAAATTCCTGCCAGAAAGGCTGGTAGACCTAGGTCCTGGGGTGGGGGCTTCTGCATCAGGGAACAGAAACAGTTTGGAGCAGGAAACATCAGTTTGGAAACATAAGGGAGCAGAAACAGAACAGTTTGTTCTGCCTCTTGGAGTAAAATCCAGGACTAAAGCACATGCTTCCCCTCACCTGTCCTTCCATTACTCCGAGCAACGCTGGCTCCATCCACTGCACGGGCTCGGTGAAGTAAGAGGTACACTTCTCATGGCTATGGCCACAAAGCTGAGCAGAGTCCGTTATCCTCTTGTGGGCAAAGGCTGTCGGGCCGCTTCCTTCCGTGTGGGACAGGATGCTGGAGCTACGGAACAGAGCACGCCTGCACACCACGACACAGAGGGGAAAAAGAAGTGAAGTCATTGGGTTTTTACTGGGGAAACTACAGACTATAGGAAATAGGGACGTGGGCCTTCTGCCAGTAAATAAACAGGACTGCAAACCCTATGGTTTGGGGTTGGTTTTGTCTAGTTTGGAAGGCACTGATTTCTTTCTTGACGCATCTAGTGACTGGTGCAGTTTTGGGCTCTGCCCTGCTGTTGTATGCTTTTATCTAGACCTGTTTTCAAATAATTCCTGCCTACAAAAACTTTATGTTCATATATTTGAAGAAACCTACACCTAGGAAACAGCAGCATTATTCAGTTTCACTTAAAGCAAGCCATGAAGGTGGTTAAAATGCAGTAAACCTACACATTTACCAAAAGTTTCTTCTGGAGAAACTGGCTACCAAAACCAAACTAGAAGTTACGGTCTCAGGGCAAGCTGCTCAGAGCCAAGTGGGATCATGCTGGTCCATAGGAGGCAGCAGATCAGGCTGCACGAGTGCCACACAGCCCCAAGGAACAAGAAATTCTATTTCATAAGATTTGTCTGACATTGGGGGCACACATGGTACAGAACCTTGGGCTCATCCCTGTCCTGTCAATGACAATGATTTACACAGACTGTTTTGAGTCTATTACAAAATTACATCTTATGGAGAAATACAGAAAGTTCAGTACCTGCATTTCCTGCACCTGTAGAGAACCTCTGTGTCTGGAGTCTGACATAGATTGGTTGGATCCACAGCAAAGACCTCTCGGGGCAAGTCTTGAAGTTCTGCAGAGGTGTCAGTACCAAGCTGTGAATCAGCCGGACGCGGCTGTGCTGCATGTGGGACAGGACAGCGCTGCACCGCTGCCCCAGCACGCACAACTCACCTTCATCACATCAATTTGTCCACACACCAACTCCACTAGATAAGGTAAAAATGAAGGAGCCTCACCCCACCACACCTAAGACTGGGATTCACTTAACACAAGGAACCAGGATCTAGACTTCAGCCTTAACAAGGGTGAAATAGTTGCATCTTGCTTTATGTTCTTACTTAGAAAGTAAAGGCAGAGGAGGAGTTAGAACAGTTCTGCCAATCTTTCAGTGCACACAAGTCATCTTATGAACAGGGACTGCTAAGGAGAATGACACATAAGGGGAGACAGCATGGTCATGCTGAATATGCAACACTCGGATCCTGCAAAAAAGCTGTGGATTATGATTGTATTATAAGATCTGCACACATTTCTACTGCAGCCACCCTTGGCAAATCAAAGTATAGAAGTTTATTTCATATCTTGATTTTTGAGCTCTGTCTCAGTTCTGCATTTACCCATTTTGTTATTGTTGTTGACTTCTTTTTAGAGGATGTTCACTTTGCTCAGCCAGGTACATAAAAATCAGGAAACACCTCAAACTGACCTTTACCATTTCTGCATTTCGCTAAGGAGAGCAGTTCCTTACAGACCTCTTTTCTCTGGCATCTCTCAGAGACATTTCTGCTCCACTGATGAGCTGGAATTCTTTAGGGCCAGCACAATGTGACCGTCTGCCTAGTCAACCCAATTGATTTGAGCCCAATACTCCAAGTCAACCACCTCTGACACAGCCTTCTCTGTTCCCTTTAGGGTAACACTTGGCCCCACAGGGACCACCCTCCTTAGGACACTGCCCGAAGCCTCTCTCCACGCACCCACCAGAGCCCAAGGCCGATGCCCGCCGCGTCGCACCTCGGCCCCGCCACTCACCGGGGTACCTCGCCGTGAGCATCTGCAGCCGGTACCGCTTGTAGAGGGCGCTGCTGCTGTCCACGGCGCAGCCCATGGCCTCGTACAGCTTCAGCTGCGCCTGGAAACCAGGGTTCATCCTGCGGCGGGGCGAGAGGAGAGCGGGCTGAGGGGACAGCGGGAGGCCGGGGAGCGGCGGGGGGCGGGCGGGGAGCGGGGACAAGGGACCCACTCGGCGTCGGGTTTGGCGGCCCTGACGGCGGCGTAGGCCTCTTCCCAGCCGAGCCCCTGCGTCTTCATGAGGTAGGCGGTCACCACGGCCACGCTGCGGCTCAGCCCGGCCTGGCTGCAAGGACAGGACAGGGCAGGCAGTGAGGAGCGCCGCACGGCGGGCAGGAAGCGACCGGTCCCCCGCAGCCGCGGCGCTCATCACCGGACCAAAAACACTTTGGAAGAGCAGCCCATGAGAGACCTTCCTGAACAGATTGGGCAGAGGCTGGTCCCCCAGCGGTGACTCCTAGAGCACCCCTGGGTGCCCAGTGGCCATGGGCATGGTGCTGCCGCCATCACAAAGCCATGGTGGTTACTGTGGAGATGCCCATT
>JAVHNF010092379.1:0-11624 GCA_034783455.1 Micropsitta finschii
GGCGCTGCGCTCGGTGCCCTGCAGCCCCGCCGCGGCGCCCCCTCCCGGGCCGCCGCCCCCGGCCGCTCCGCCCCGCTTCCCCGCCCCGCCGGCTCCGCCCCGGAGGCCGGCACGCTGGCTCGCTCCCTGCCTGGGAACATGGCCGAAGTCGGGGAGGACAGCAGCGGGGCGCGGGCTCTGTTGGCGGCGACGGGGCAGGGGGCAGGGCGCGGCGGGGGAGGCGGGCGCGGGGCTCGGGGACACGGGCACGCTCTCGCCATCGCTGCCGCTGCTCGCCGGGCCAGGCGCCGCTTCTCGGTGGCCGTGCCCCTCCGGCGGCTCTTCCATGCTCAGCCCCCGCCACGGAGCTCGCTGCCTCCTTTCCCCCCCACCCACCCGCTTTACACCCACCCCACTTTGCCGGTGGGTGGCGGGGTGGAAAAGGGGGAGGAAAAATCTAAGAAAAAAATATCTATTAAAAAGAAAAAAGGAAAAATGAGGGGGAGAAAAAAGGAAAAAAGAAAAAAGAATAAAATCCACTTGTTGGGCTGGAGCTGAGATATTTTTTCTCCCCCTTGCACGGATGGATCCAAAACCGGGGAGACACTTGAGAGCGTCTCTCCCCCTTCTCCCGATCAGCTTATATTTCCATCAAAAAAAAAAAAAAAAAAAAGGCAATTTTACATTCAGGTAGGGAAAAGTAAAAGTGATGATAACTGATCTCTGCCTGCAGTGCTGATAGTAGGGTGAAAATGTGTGAAACATAATTGAATGAGTCTTTAAACACCATCACTTAGAAGCTGGTGGTATTGAATATCTCTAAGTGTAAGCATTGTCTTATTTCATGGCATGACAGTGGCCAAGCTTGGATGGCTCAGTGCTTCTTCATGTGGCATATAAGCACTGGAGCAAAAGACTTCTGTCCATGATGGTGAAAAAGAATACAGCTAAAGGAGAATCTGTTCTGAGTTGCTGTATTTTTCATTTTCCTTGACCCACTGAATCAGTTTTCCCTCATTTTTTTTCTACATATGGTTAGATGGTGGTCAAGCAGTGACCACATAAAACTAACCTTCCTTTATTCAGTGCAAAGCATTAGCAATCTTGCATGTGGGACTCAGGTACAGCTGGATCTGAGGGAGCAGGAACTCTGATCCAACAGGCTGCACAGCATCAGGTGTATTTCAATGACAGACATTCACCTCCTTGTTTCACAGAAGACACTGATGGAGAAGGTGGCTCAGGTGAGGTAAAAGCCTCTGAAGGGCAGGGAAAGAAACCCTGTACATGACAGCATGCACCGCACAGCAGGTTCTGCTTCACTAAGAACTGTTAATTTTCCTCCACGTGGAATTAACTCTCCAGTCATTCCAACAACTACTGCTGCATCTAAATCTTTCCTTTAATGGGCTCTCAGGGAGCAAGTGGCGTGCAACCTGAACTGTGCTCACCACTACATCAATCTTCCCCTCATCACTCTCAGGCTATGCAGCAATTGAGAGGAACAAGCATCGAGTGGGGCTGCTCACCCTGGCTGTGATTCTCAACCCTGAGCTGATGCTCTCATGCTCAGAGAGGGGCTTTCCTCAAAGAGTGAGGGGGCTTTGGCAAGAGCATCTCCCACACTGGAGAAAAACCTGTGAAATGGGCAAGAGGGAAGAAGAAATCCTGGTCTAGGCATCAGAAAACAAAAACATCTCTGGGAGGGAAACAGAAAACAGAAAGATGCACAAGTTTTCAAGCAGGAGGCGGTTCTTCATTTAAAAGTCTAATCTGAAGTATTAGAGAACAAGCTTTGGCAGTAAGCATTCAAGGATCAGTTCTGTTTCTGTATTTTCACAGTACCAATCACAAAGGGATTCTGAAATAAATAGCAGTAAAACTGGTTGGTTTGAGAAGGGAGCAAGAGAAGGAGCTCATCAGGAAGAGAAGTGGGGGTAGCCTTTATTTCCACAAGCAGCAGGGGATCCTGACCTGAGAAAGAGGTTTGGCTAATTATAACCGGTCAGGCGTGCCAGTCATTTGATCACAGATCTGAAGTGAGTGTACACAACTTTTGGAATCCAGTAATTGTTTATAAGGAGTGAAGGGTTAAGGTGAACAACTTTGACCATGTGTTGAAGGCTTGAATTGATTCCCATAAAGCTGCCAGCTAAAGACTCCAGCTGGCAAATATAAACTCATGAAATACTTTTGCAAACAGAAAAAAAGAATGAAAATAAATAAAAAATCATTTGATAGATGATACTGTTTACACAGAATAAATTCTCCATCTCTGCTAAGAATAAGGGTTCATAGCTAAGCAACCGATTTCACAAGAGGAGGGTGGGAAGTGAGCTATTTTTCCCTCCCATGACCAAATTACACACTTTCCATTCACACATCTAGGTGCAAGAATAACCTTGCTGCAAACATTATTTTTTTTTCTGTTTAATTAATATTTCTGTTTGCCTTGTGCTGTTCACAGAAACTGAAAAAAAAACCAAACAAAAAACCTAAGGAGAAAGTGTAGCAACACAGAAAAAAGAAAAGCCCGGTGTTACTTTAACACTGACAACAAAAGTCACCCTTAGATGAATTAGTGATAAACTCCTGGGGAAGACTCCAGCTCCATATGGTGATATTTAATATTAGTCACGTAGAATAGGCCAAATCAACTCTATATCCCTCAGCACCTGCGGGATCCGGTCCTGCCTGTTTAGCATTCTGCTGTGGCCACCCGTGAAACACTGCAATTGTCTCTCTTGATATAAATAAATAACTCCAGAATGCCAAAGAGAAAAAGGTGGGGATGGAAATGATAAATTCCAAGTTAGTGGCAACTGCGTGAGAAGGACAGTGGTGGGTGTTAATGAGCCCCGACAGAAAGAGCTTTCAACAAACCCTTGTTGGTAATGTAGGTCCTGCCTGATGAAACCTGGATGTTCTAGGTGCTGTATGGGTTTATGGTTCCGTATTCCTTCATTTCTGAGTTGGAAAAGTACCTCTGCTTTCACACCAGAGGATAACTCTAAGCCTCTAACTCAATGTGTGCATCCAGATTTGGCTCACTGCATTCATGCTGGAGCTTTAGCGTTTAAGCTGATCTCGATGGAGGAGGCAAGGCAAGAACAAAGCTTGTCTGTGGCTCTGCTCTGCCCTGAACAGATGTTTTTCAAGAGCTGCACGTAAGAAACTCACTTTCCTTGAGGAATAATCTTCCCTGTTTGTCTTTGCTCCCTGACACTCAAACCACAACTACTAATCCTGGTCAAGCATCCTGTTTCTTGGAGCGTAACCCAAAAGCTGGAAGCATTCTGCTATGCCCAGCGGGGATGACTGAATCATTCCTCTGAGTTCGATGGGACCACCACAAGTCTTCTCCATTTAGCTTTAAACCACTGGCATACCCACATCTGTTTTCAGGAATGGAATAGAAGCTGTGCTTAATCCATGCTAGTTTGGCAGGTGGCATTGCTTCTCCCTCTTGAAAGTGATGTTCAAATGAAAATAAATTAACACAATCCTCTTCCAGCACCTGACTCACTCACTTTGCATAGATATGCACTGGTAGTGCATAAGTTTTGTCACACATTCACAAGGATATTTTATTTAGGGCTTGCTTTTTTTGCAAGCCGATTCTTAGTGCAACCCTCATCTGTACTTTCCAAACTTCATTGCTATGCGGACTTGTCCTGTTGATCTCCTAAGATCCAATACTCACAGAAGACTCCAGGACCATGCTAACATCGGAAAACCTCAGCACACAATCTTTTTTTTACGGATTTTTGATTGTTTTCCTAAAGTGATAGATGTGGTGAAGCAGCAGCCACCAAAGAAAATAAAGACCCACGTTTGGCAGCAGGCAAAAGCTGGATCCTGACTGAGATTAATATCCTGGACAGTTAGGTTAAGCTCCACCTTGTTGCCCTCACATGTGTGAATACCTTCCTGCAAGCACCCAGCACAGATAAATTGCCCACATGCACTTACACAATATTTATAACAGATTTTCTTTTCCCACCCTAAGTCAACTTATTCTTTAGTTTCCTACTGCCCCGAAGTCCATCAAAGCCAGTTGCCATGGAAATGGTAGTGATGTACTTTCACAAAGTCCTCGGCCCTGAGTGTATACCAAGAGCTCTCTCTGCTGGTCCGGAATCACCATCATCCCTCATGGCTCCAGATGGTCACAACGTCCCTGCTGGTACCTGGAAGCTCTCAGAGGTACAGCCTGTGTTTCTAAGCACTGTCAGGGTCTGAAGTCTGGCACAGTAGCTTGTATTTTCAAGCTAGCTGGAAAGACTCTTTACCAAGAAACAGCAATGTCCAGCCTCCGCTTTCTCACAATCTGCTCATCATTTGGTGAGGAGTGTTTAGCTAAGTGACCAGGGGAGCTCTGGGGAAACAGAAATCTTTTCTGTGGTGGGACTGCTGGGGAAAGATCCAAAGCAAGACCTTAGGAAACAGAAGTGCTATGAGAGATATTTTCTTTTTCCTCTTTCAGCAGTGCTGCCACTGGGAACACACAAAGCCCCCTTTTCACATTTGCCATGACAGCCTAAGGAGGACTGAGATTACTGCACAACTTTTGTTTTAGAATCTCAGTAATTCTTCCATTGGCTGAGCATGCTTTGCTGCCTCCAAAATTCTCCCAGGAGCAGCAGAGCCCAGGCTTATTATTAGCATCATTTCTTATTATTATCTCCTCCCTAAACTATGGCTTTTTAGGAGACCTGCACAGGACAGAGTGTGATACTGAGTCTCAGAAATTCTTACAGGCAAAAGATTTGCAGGAACCCATTCTAGTTTTGTCTTCCACAGCCTGGAGGTGCAAGGCCATTAACAGACACAATCTGTGTACCAACCCTCTTATTTCCCTTTCTGCTTGTGTGTACATCCTCTGTGTAGTGGAAACCCTCTAGAAAAGGTTTCTTTACAGTTGGCAGCCATAGAGCACCCTGAAACAAAGCCAAGCCTTTCACCTCATGCCTCTTTCTCATAAAGTCAGTCTCATGGAGTTGAGCTCTCTGAAACACCCCCTTGAAAAACATTAGGATCTGACTTATAATTGGTGTAATTACTGTATAAAAGGAAGAAAGTAAGATTTAATTAACCAGACACTTCTATCAGGCTTGTTCTCTGCTAAGCACACAGCTGAAGAGCTAGGCATGCTATTTCCCACACAGGGTTTGATTCTTCTGTAACTGTCATAGCGATGACATCTTTCTGATGGGACCCAATAGCAGTGAAACAGCAAAGACAACCACTGAGGTGTTACTAGTTGCCTGCCTTCCACTTCTTGCAGTGCAAGCTAATTGCTAGCTTTCAGCAGAGCCCAGATGGGCCTTTTTTACATAAAAAATAATCATTGCCAGAGTTGTATAACACTAGGATTTTTTAAGGTTTTGTTTTTAAATTGTTTACTTCAGAAGTCCATGGCTCTGTACGAAAGCTGCTTGTAATCTGTGCACAAATCACCCAAGGTACTTTTAGACCCCAAGTCTGGGTTGAAGTTTCTTGGAGTTGTAATTAATAAGAGACTTTTTGTTTCTCCCAACAACTATGTTTTTGCTTGACTTTATGAAAAGTAAAGAAAAAGCAATCACCACAGATAATCTAGGAAGGAAGCACACCAATTAAATGGTGCAACAGAAGGATAAGGGGCAGAGGGAGCTGCTGATTTTATCAGCTGAAAACTTCAGAAAGAACTAAGTTGACCAAGCACAGATTATTTTTCCCCCAGTCCTGATTCATACTTAATAATTGGCATAAATAATCAATTGGAACCACTGTGCAAATACACACAACAGAGGGGCCTTGGTAAATGATTCTCTTCCATGAACTTATTAGAGCTGATTAAAACCCTGCCATTGATTTTTTTGGGCCATCCTGGAGAGACTAGACATGAGGTCAAGCGCACAATGGATAAGTGTGTCATTAAATCTGGTGCTTCTGAGAGCTAAGAAAAAATGCCAAGAAGTTACATAGAAGTTTTAAGCGCTCACCCTGAGATCTACCTGTTTCATAATGTTTCATTTTGACAACAGCCATCCCCCTCACATCCTACACCCCAAACTAATGAGTTATTTAAGTCATCAAAACGAAAGCACTGTGCCAACTACCAGCTCACAAGGTCTCCAACCTGGGGAAACAAAGTCAGGCTTATGTGACCACTTTCGAACGACTAAAATAAAAGATTTCAGTTGCTGAGACTTATTTCTTCCCTACCCATATTTTGATCTCTCCTTCACTCAAAAGTATGGACACAGGACTGTTGAGAAAGGATGCATGGCATCCTAGGGAGGAAAAGATGTTTCCAACAGCACTTTGTGAGGAAAGATTAGCCCAGATTTGTCCAAGTCAACCAAATTACTCTAGCCTCTAACTTCCTGGATAGTCAGTGGAAAGACCTCCAAGGAGTGGTTTATTTTGCTACCCTCTTGAAGTGCAGGTATCTCTCAGTGTGTTAGTCAAGGGTAGTGAAGCACCTCAGCTGGGTACTTCACCTAGACACTGCCATGTATTTACAAGGGCTGAGGAAGGAAGGCTTTTGGCCATTTATTACTGCTCATCAGTGCAATTCATGCTGCCATATCAGCCAGAACAGTGACAATAGGGTAGTCTCTCCTGCCCTTTTTACTGTATGTGAGGCTGTCTGCCCCAGCGAGACATTGGACGTTAAGTGAGGCAAATTTAAGCTTGCACACAGATTTGAGGAAAATGCCATTTAGACTATTAAAAAGTCTTCAGACACTGCAATCATTCTACCAAAATGTATGCAGGAGAAGTTTTAGCTGTGGATTAACATAGCAAAAAGCCTCTTTGACATACATTTTGGATGCCTGGCTTATTTGGCAAACTGCACAAGTAAAGGCAAGGCAAAGGCTAATGGAGCAATGTCAAACCTTTAGCCAACCTTAACCTTTTTCTGTGAGATGCTGAGCACAACGTGTGAGCAGCCAGATACCCTTAAGGGTCTCTAAGCCATTAAGAATCGAAAGCACATCAAGCACAAGTTTGGACTAGGCCCATTTTTCCACTTCCTAATCCACTCCACCTGGCACAGCAAAACCCTCGCTGCGTGAGCGGATGGTCCATGTGAGTGAAGCCTGGAGGCACCTGCCATTCCTGCTGTACCTTAGCAAACCGCTGCCTGGGAACTTGGGAGAGATCCAGGTTCCTTAAGCACAACGGACAAGATGCTGCTTCGTGTAAACCTCATTTGCATTTCCACTCTAAATCTGTTTCAACTCTACCTTCCATATGCTTATCGGGGAAGAAAGGCAGAGCAAGGAGAGAGGAAAGCAGCTAAGAATCTTTTCTCAAATCACTGCAGTCTCATTTTAACGTCCGTTTTGTGCTGTCTTCCCTCCCTCCCCTCTCAAAGTGTTTTCAAAACCTTCCTCTCACCTTCCTTCTTCTGTTCACTTGCCTCAGATCTTCATCAACACTAAAAACCCACCCCTGGAAATGTTTTCCCTTTGTAAAGACATCAGATTTAAAACAACAACAGCACCACATCTTTTTATCTGCTAGTGCTTTTACTGTCCCTTCATGAATGATTCTGGTTGAAACAGATCTCTGGGTTGACCAACGGCAGAACTACATGGGGGATAGACAATGAAAGTGGATAGCAAAGGCTTCCCAGTGACTGGGAGAGGATGCATCAGTTTGAAGGAAGCGATTTAAGTTGCTTCTTTGAGCTCCCTGCATTCGTAGATGTGACAGGTTTAGCTGGAGAGAAGGAACAGGAACTCATTGCATTGTTAGGCAGTGACTTCAGTATTTGACACTCATAACAATAGTGCTCAAGGGTGGGCAAAAAAGGCTTCTGTGATCCGTGTGTCATTACCCAAACTCAGTGAGGTGGAAACCAGCTTTTTCTGGAGAGATGGCATGAAGGAATTTGGAGATTCTCGGTGCTTAATTTCTGCTTTTCTTTTAAAAAAACCTTTTCATGTACAATTTTGGAAGTTGACAGATTTTTCTTTTAAAGGTCAACCAAAGCTAAAAACGAAATGCAAACTGATTCAATTCAAGTAAACCGGGTCATCTGATCTGGGAATATTTCCCTCTCCTGCCCATTTCCTCAGTTCAGCAAATAGCATGAAAATGGCACAGAGTGCCCCAGCCTGGGGCTGCTGCAGAACCCCTCATCTTCCCTTAGAGAAGAAGGGAAGGTTTGAAATCAAGGTTTTCCTTCTGGAAATATAACAATGACACCCAAATCACTCTGCTCAGCTTGCTCATCCACCACTGAATTGAATAACATACCAGATCAGACACATACTTCTGTGCAGTCAACTATGGAACTCCATGGGGAGGACTGAGGATTGTTCTCTGGTCTGGTTGTTATTCCAGATCCATGAGTTTGGTTATTTTGCTTTACAAGAGTAGCAGGAATTTTCCCCCTGATGTCAGCTAAGCTTTCCTGTCCCTTCTGGAGTGCTGTGTGGTCTGCCTTATCTAGAAGTTTCAGGTAACAGCCATACCACTATTGTAAAGTCTAGGCCAAGAGAGACCTCCTTTGCCTTTCTTGCTGTATTATCTTGTGAAGATTAGCTGTGGGGGTTTTATTATCTTTCACTTCAGGCCACTGATGTGCAGCAGAGGGCAATGGGACGTGTTCTCTGATGGCAGGTAGAGCAGCAACTCTGCAAACGTTTTTTCCACACAGATCTACTGTATGAATGCCTCTGATGGAAAGGACAAGATTCCGACCTGACAAGATGTGGTCCCTTGTAGTCCTTTGCCTCAGATACCTAAATAGTCCCTTAGTGGTTTCAGAAATAAACCCTGCATCTCCCTTGGACTCTGGTGATCTCAGGGATGTTTGTGAAATGGATCATTGCAGTGGCACAGCGAACTTAAGCTTTAGGGAGTGGAAATCCTTCCCCGCTAGCCAGTTTTCACTGACTTCCTCCCACAAATAATTTAGTTAAGAATTAATTGAATTAGCAAAGGCCTTCAAACACTTCCACAGGGGGCTGGCTTCATTTTGGCCTTACAAAGCCGATCAAATCAGCAGAGGAGCTGAAGAGCCAGTCAATGACTCACATTAATTGTTTGAGAGAGCAAAGGAAAAAAAAACAAACCCAAAACCAAACCCAAACAAAACAGGAAGGTATAAAAAACCCCAGACTGCAAGTCTAAAAAACTTGTCTCGCCCCAGCCATGGAACACCAGATGAAAAATTGACTCTGTGCATTGCATTATAGATTTTGAAGATGGGTCTGTTTTCGAGAGTCTGAGATTGCAAGTCTGGTACGTGCTGATGAAGCTTACTACAGCAGGGACCAGCCTGTGCTGGGGAACTCTCAAGAGCACATACAAAGAGCCCAGGTCTCACTGTACACATATCAAAGGGTTTCTGCTTGTACATGCTCAAGATTTGCTGTGTGTACTCAAGCTATTTGCCCCTTCCAAGTAAAACAAGTCAGGCATGTGCACAGCAGTGGGTGGCCCCCAATGTCCACCCTCAGACTGGACAGTGTACCTGAGTTCTGTAGGAGTGTTGTTATGCATCTAGGGTTGTTTTTATTTCCAGAGCCAGAAGCAGGACTGCCTTCCTCAGTTTTTCAGTCAGATAAATTAACTGAGAAGCTTTAAATTATGCATGCGTGTGCCCATCCTACCTCACAACAAAGCACACGGGGCATCCTCCACCGTATATGAGGCAAGTTACTGCGATACACAGATGTGCCATCAGTATCACACAACTGGTACAACGTGCTTTGCTGCCAATTTGCTCTTTCAGTTGCCATAGTAAACGTACACCTCGGAGAGCTGCAGGCTGCGCTCACACGGTGTATTAAATCCTTGCAACTTCTCACCCCAGATGAGTACACAACACCTGCCACAACCTGCCAATTCAAAGGCAGCACTACAAAACACAGTCAAAACAGGAAAGAACAATTAAGCTACTGGTTTACTTCCCTGCCAGGCAAAGAAGTTAGGGTGGATTTGAGTCCCGTCTTTGCATCTCCTTCTAGTTTTTATCTTAAATGAGTCTGTTATAGAAGGCACCAGACTGAGAGCCCATCCTTCAGTTTTTGTATGCTCAACAGTTAAATTTAGAGCTGATAAATAATCTTTTTAAAGATAAGTTATGTCTCCTTTAAAAAACATGAGCTGTATAAAAAAGCCCAACCAAACCACAAACCATCCTCAGGAAAAGGATTAGTTTTGCTTAATTTATTTTTCTCAAACTATTTCAGAACATCTTTTGCACATGAGAGTTTTTGGGGTTTTTTTTAAGTTGTTTTATGTCTTTTCTTTTGCCAAAAAGCTGTTTTTCCATCCTTAGCTGGTGAGCTAATAAGGGTAAAGAATATAAATCATCCTTGTGAATAAGAAAAGATGTTTCAGACCATTGCAATAAAACTTCCAAATTATCTAAACAAAAGATTTCCTTCAGATTTTGTCTCAAAAAAACCTCCATATTGAGACATGATTTTTCCTCCAAAAAATGTGGAACAGAAACACTTTTGTAAGATTTGAATCATTTTATGGGACAAACCCCTAATTTTATAGCTGTACTACAAAAGCCTTGGTAAGTAAGAGCTGGAAACAGAACCCTGTATTTCACTTCTATAGGAACAAAAATAGTAAAAAGGGACAGTTTTTATTTTATTTCACTGGTAGGAAATAGTTATGTTAATTTTGATGGAATAAATGGGCACAAAAGATCAAACATTATAACATGTCCAAAGCAAGTAAACACTAACAATTCTTAAATGAACTTCAGATGCTTTTAGTTTAGCCACAAGTTTAGTAAGCAATGACAAGTAGAAACAGCACTGTTAATTGGAGCTCTTTTTGGAGCTCATTGCAGTGAATTTATTCTCCCTGAGAAAGATGGCGAAGCCCTGAGCTGTCACAGTGACCAAAAGATCCTTCAGTCTCAGCACCTGCAGTGGTAAAACCTGTTTCATCTATACTCCTCTTTTCTTCTAACACCATACAAAGGATCCTCAAAGATGCAGACAAAAGGCAGCCTAAGCTCTCCTCACACAAAGTTATCCAACAGATAAAGAAAAACCTGGAATAAACCAGATGTTTCCTGTCTTGCAGGTGAATTCCCTGCCTGTTGGGATACACTGCCAATCCAGGATATCCCTATCACCATTCCAGGCCTTCATGTTCTACCTTCTGTTTTGTCACTTCTCATTCAGGTGATAAAATAACCTTCTTCAAAACCCTGCCTGTCTTCCAGCTTCTGTGAGAGCCTTTTTTTCTTCAGCAGGATTCTGCCTGACCTAACCACATACACAGGTGTCTTTCTTTCCTTTTCCTTCAGCATGCTAGAGTTTAACTAGTGCCCTTTGGCTTGATCATTCTAGTTATTAGTTACATGAACTAATAATAAACACAGATGTTTTTGTGATGAACTAGAACACACCCAGACAGGTCCCCAAAATACATAAATGTACTGCAAGTGAAGATGCTTCTTCTACAGGGGGAGAATCACTGAGCAGTGTGAACCTTGCATGTACTAATTAACACATCACAAGCATTAAGCATACTTCTCCCCCTTCTTGCCTCTTTTTTCCTTTGTAGCTAAGATTTCAAGGAGGCAAACAATCCCAGCAACAAACCCTCTATTCCTTCCCCTCTCACCTGCTCATCCTTTTTTTTTTTTTTTGCTTCCTTCCCATTGGTTC